>JAULJZ010221220.1:0-40980 GCA_032270985.1 Heliamphora pulchella
AGGTTTGATTATACCAAATCTGTACAGTGGGTCTTCGGATCCGGCATATCAAAAGGTTAAGCGGTGCGGTTGCGAGGAGCAGAGGATAATTAAATCAGGTTGTCAGTAACCTAATTTATTTATCGGAAATCCATATCTTAAACGGGGGGAGAATTAAGTGCATTTGAAAATTGGAAACTCAAGACATAATTTGAGTTAGGGCCGGGAGTTCAGTCATGACCTTTAGTGGAATAAGTTCTGGTTCGTGCGAGAAAGGATCTAACTCGGGGATAGAGTTAGGGATATCCAGTTTTCTCGTACGGTTAGCCTGAGTGATATACTTTCTCGTGATCCCTCACGTAACCCTTTATACGCACGGATATTTTTTCCTATCGGTTTCGATAATTATTTAATTTAATTTGAATGTCGGTTTTGCCACTGGAAACATTCAGGGATTAAGTTAAATAATGGGGGCGATTTTGCCGCCGCCCCCTTTACTCTCCCATTGTGAATTTATTTTTGCTTTGAGAGAGAGGTGTGAGATAGAAACCAAAGAGAGAAAAACACGAGGATCTGGATCGGTGCCCACTCGCTGGGATCCTCGTGTGCGTCAGGATATATGTGAGAAGATCATTGGGTCGTCTCGGATCGTTGTTCTGCATCAAAGAAACTTGTTCAAGTTTCTTGAAAGTATATTTAATCATAATATATCAGTTTATTGTTATCGTTTTTTATGAAAAATGCATGCGCCGTTTGTTACTGTCACGGCGCCGGTTGTTAAATTTTTTTCCGCATTCCAACAAAACTAAACATGATAGCAGAGTAATATGCATGTTACGACTCGCCCGAGCCTCAAAACAAGTTTAAAAACAGTTTTACATCACGACTCACAAGAGCCTTGAAAACAGTTTGAAAATGATTTTACATACAAACATATATGTTACAATGCTTCACATGCAAAGATCGACTCCTACGAGCCTCGACTCTCACGAGCCCACATGCAACAAAGATATATATACATCGACTCGCAGATCCCCAACAACAGTTTTACAATAACACGATGATACACACCCAACACAAGAATTTTTTCAGACTTTCACCGAAGGACCACAGTCCCATCTACTATACTGTTAACCGGAGTTAACCCATGCAACTTATGCAACTCGCGATGCACGCAACCCATACAACGCACCACGTGCAACACTCACCATGCAACAAATGTCACCCACACGACGCAAACATGCATCCCGCACAACGTACCACGTGCAACATATGCAACACATGCTTCTTCAGGACCACTTGTCCGTCCTTCAGATATCCACACACAAATGAATCGTTAGGACCACTTTTCCATCCCTCCGATTCCCATGCACACACATGCATTGTTAACCCGAGTTAACATATATCGAACCACTTTTTCATCCATCGTAAATCAGAGTTAACATTTATCGGACAACTTTTCCGTCCATTCACTATACACAAACATGCATCAATAAAATCAAAGTTTAAGATACATCAAGACTACATATCCATCCTACCACATGAAAGAATAAAACTAGAGTTTTAAATGCATAAAACCACGTATAAACACTACGTTTCACATAACGGAACCACTCGCCACATAACCTATCGCGACATCACATGCCTCACACCCGATATGACATCACATGCTACACACCCGTCATGACATCCACGCACCTGGACGACCTGTCCTCTCAGCCGAACAAACAATGACGTACAAAACAAAACTCAACCCAATGGCCAACTCCAAACCTCCCACAACACGATTTTCATAAACATTTTCCCAAAACACCATCTTTTTCCAAAACCCCCTTTTTAGAAAAAGAACCTCGGACCCCAACACGTCCCGCATCCAACGATGAACAAACACTACGCACACAACCATGCACCATCACCCTGCATTTAACTATGCAACAAAACCTCGCGTCTAACGATGTACGTCACCCCCGAGGATAACAACAAGCCCTAATCAAACACCCGAGGCCACAACACGACCCCCAAAACAACAAAAACGACCCCAACAGCACTTCAGTCATCAAAACCCCATAATTCAGTCGATTGAAAAACTATTGGAAACCAAAAACCCAACACAGAACCAACTCAGTCGACTGAATTCCCAAATACAGTTGACTGAACAAGCCTATTGTCGACCCAGTCGATTGAACCACCCATGTCAGTTGACTGACCCATAGAGGAAACCAACCCTCGCCACTGGAACAGCCCTCTCAAACCTGGAGTCAAAGCATCCAAACTACCTTTCGACACCCTCGAACATACCCAAGCCCAAAACCACCATAGAACATCGAAAAGAACACATCAAAACCCCATTCCATCCAACCGAAAATAGTTTTGGACCAAAACACGATTTTTGAAACATAAATCGATTTTTCATGCATTTTTAATCGGTAAAAACACATACAATTACACGTAGTACCCTTGTAAGATATGAGAGTTTAGAATCCTACCTCGTTGAGTCAAAAACTCGGTCCCTCAAACCATGTGCAAAAATAAACTTCGTCAGAACGAAATTCTATCCGAATGAAAGCATAGCCCACCACGAGAATACTAAGGATCTACTGTCTGATCGTCAAAAACTGAGCCCCATGCCCCCGAGAAGTTAGAGAGATGGCAGAGCTTTCTAGGTTTCAAAAAGGTAAAGAGATGAAATATCTTTTAAAAAATATCTAAAAACAGATATTTATAGACTTGTGAAAATATATTTTTTTTAAATTCGCACCACAATGCCCAACAGCCTTGAGAACCAACCCCATATGCATATCTAAAGCCAAATCATGCACAAAACACATATAAACATGCCGTAAAGAAAATGATAAACAACGTGTCGAAAGACGCCAAAAAAGAAAACGGGTCAGGGTCTCACAACTCTACCCCCTTAAAAGGAAACAATCCCCGTCGATCACAATCGACACAGGCACGAGAGGTGGTTAACCAAACCACTCCTAGGATGTGGTCAACAAGGTCAGGCATGCTAAACAATGGCTAACTACCTCAAAGACATGGGATCTACATCTCATCTCAACATCACATCCTCACTAACCGATGTCTCTATACCCTGCACACAAATCACGGAGTCCATCACCAACTCCAAAACATATGAAATGAAGTAACATAAAGCTCCCGCGTCAATAAGAACATTGACCAAAAGTCTACATACTCATAAAGTACCTCTTCTCACTAGAGAAATAGCTAGATCATCAGGCATAATCGATGCCCTGGAAGAACTAGGAGCTGTGAGGACATAGGCTCAGCCCTGCGTCATCCTGGCCTGTCCTCCATAACCTGGGACAGTCGGCTGTCGTACAGACTAAACTGAAGCACCTCAGTCTGTCACCCTAGAAGTCTGCACTGCTGGTTGCTGATAACCTCATCAGTCCTGCACCGGTTAGACGACTGGTGCACCTGCCGTGCTCGGCACACTATCTCCCTGAGGACAGTTCCTGTAAATATGCCCTGACTGACCACACCCAAAATAAATTGGCAGCTCCTTCTGCTGCAATTGCACTGGCACCGAACTCTGAGACTGTTTTGGCTGTGGGCAATCCGTCACATGATGTCCGGGGCTGCCTGCACCGATAACAGATCAACTCTCTTTGCTCTAGCCTCCCAAATGAAGCCACCGATGGTGCTGGTATAGAAAACTATTGTCGTAACCCAAACAGATGAAAACTAGGGCCAGAGGACTTTTGCTTCTTGCTAGCATCCACCTGACTGAGCCTCTATCCCAACCTGCGGCCCCTTTACCTCCTTGGAACCTCGAGTCTTGCTCAAGGTATTCTCGATCATCGCTGCCGACTCTACCAGCTCTATGAAAACACTCAGCCTCATCCCTGCCACTCGCTCTCTAATCGCAGGCCTCAAACTCCACTCAAACCTCCTCGAACGCAACTCGTTCGTACCCACCAACTCTGGTGCAAATCGAGATAGATCGGTGAACCTAGCTTCATACTGAACGATGCTCATCGTCCCCTGGGTGAGAGCATAAAATTCATCTTTCTACAAATCTCTCGAAAAAGCCAGAAAGTACTTCTCCAGAAAAACCCCCGTGAAAGTTGCCCACGTTCCCTCCATATTATTTCGGACAAATTTTCACCACTCGTGAGCATTACCTCTCAACTGGAAAGTAGCAAAAGGAACCCACAGATTGTCCTCCACAATCTGTAATGTATCAAGGATTTAGGTCACCAGCTCCAACCACTCTGTAGCCACTGTAGGGTCAGGATCCCCAACAAAGGTAGGAGGGTCAAGACGCCTGAACTCCCGCATTGACACCGTTACCCTCAACTCGGGTTCTCTGTCTCTCCCCCTATAGGTCTCAACCAGCTAGCCAATGGAGACAACCAATGCACGCAGCAACCTTACTGCGTCAACAGGTCCTTGGGGAGCATTTGCATCCCCAGCATTAGGGATAGGCACATCCCCTTGGCCAAAACCACGGCCATGGCCTCGACCACGGCCTCGTCCTCTCCTCGCAGACATCACATCTATATAAAAGGAAAATAGAACATAAGATATAGCATAGTGCATGAACATAAACGCTAACCACGTAAGCATGCTAACACGTAGCTACATAGGTTCATGCTAAATAAACGCCACATACCGAGGAGAACCGACAAGAGTGACACATCAATCTGGATAACTTGCTTAGATTTCTTGCCAGAAAACACGTCGGCCAAATGTATTTCTAACTCAGCTTCCAAGCTTGTTAACCCAAACGCCCGAAGGCAAGACTGATCCATCCTAAGGTTCAACCCCCATGCTCACATATACACAACATCCACATACTCAACTTCCTATCATACTCATGCTATTAAAACATTTAAACACATGCAATCAAGCACACGCAATCAACCTCACCCGGTGATGCACCCTCTTCCCACGGCTCTTAGGTATTCGAACCTAGAGCTCTAATACCAAGTTGTTACGGCCCAAACTCCAGGCCACGTAAAACACCCACAAACAACCAAATAAAATTAAAAGGCAACACCCAACCCGATGTTCTACTCTCAAGATAAAAGCATACAAGTATTAAACATATATCGTCCTTAGGCTTACAACACACGGTTCCAACACTGCTAACATGTAAACATACATGGTCCAAAAGAAACAAAAAGAAGATTACAAATCTTCCGCCCCTTCGGCACCTCCGAATCAACTTGTATGACCGGTACCAGAAAAACATTTGAAATCCCACATCGTGACTCAAAGCTCAGCAGAAACTAGACAAACATGAAATAAAAGCTAAACATGCTAGCAGAGTAATATGCATGTTACGGCTCGCCCGAGCCTCAAAACAAGTTTTAAAATAATTTTACATCACGACTTACAAGAGCCTTGAAAATAGTTTGAAAATGGTTTTACATACAAACATATATGCTATAATGCTTCACATGCAAAGATCGACTCCTACAAATATATATACATCGACTCGCACGAGCCCCAACAACAGTTCTACAATAACATGATGATACACACCCAACACAAGGATTTTCTCGGACTTTCACTGAAGGACCACAGTCCCATCTACTACATTGTTAACCAGAGTTAACCCATGCAACACATGCAACTCACGTGACACACTCAACCCATACAACGCATCACGTGCATCACTCACCATGCAACAAATGCCACCCACACGACACAACACAAGCATCTCGCACAACATACCACGTGCAACATACGTAACACATGCCTCTTCAGGACCCACTTGTCCGTCCTGCAGATACTCGCACACAGATGCATCATTAGGATCATTTTCCCATCCCACCGATACCCATGCACACACATGCATTGTTAACTAGAGTTAATATATATCGAACAACTTTTTCGTCCATCGTTAACCAGAGCTAACGTTCATCGGGCCATTTTTTCGTCCATTGTTAACCAGAGTTAACATTTATCGGATCACTTTTTCATCTATAACACATCGGATCACTTTTTCGTCCACATCACTATACACACACACACATCAATAAATCCAGAGTTTTAGATACATCAAGATCACATATCCGTCCTATCACATGCATGAATAAAATCAGAGTTTTAAATGCATAAAACCACGTGTAAACACTACGTTTCATATAACGGCACCATTCGCCACATAACCCATCACAACATCACATGCCACATACCCCGATATGACATCACATGCCTTACACCCGATACGACATCACATGTCACACACCAGTCACGACATCCACTCACCTAAACGACCCGTCCTCTCACCCGGACAAACAACGACGTACAAAACAAAACCTAACCCGAAGGCCAACTCCAAACCTCCCACAACACAGTTTCATAAACGTTTTCCCAAAACACCATCTTTTTCCAAAATCCCCTTTTAGAAAAGAACCTCGGATCCCAACACGTCCCGCACCCAACGATGAACAAACACCACACACAACCGTGCACCAATACCTCGTATCTAACTATGCACCCCAAATCTCGCATCTAACCATGCACGTCACCCCTAAGGACAACAACAAGCCCTAATCAAACACCCGAAGCCATAACACGACCCCTAAAACAACCAAAACAACCCCAACATCACTTCAATCGACTAAATCCCATAATTCAGTTGACTGAAAAGTTACTGGAAACGAGAAACCCAACACAAAACCAACTCAGTCCACTGAACCCCTAAACCTAGTCAACTAAGCAAACCTACAGTCGACCCAGTCGATTGAACCACCGAGGTCAATCGACTGACCCACGGCGAAAACTTACCCTCGCCACTGGAAAAGCCCTCTCAAACCTAGAATCGAAGCATCCAAACCCCCTTTCGACACCCTTGAACCTACCTAAGCCCAAAACCACCACGGAACATTGAAAAGAACACATCAAAACCCCGTTCCATCAAACCGAAAATGGTTTTGAACCAAAACCCAATTTTTGAAACATAAATCAATTTTTCATTCATTTTTAATCGATAAAAACACATACAATTACACATAGCACACTTGTTAGACATGAGAGTCTAGGATCCCACCTCGTTAAGAAAAAAACTCAACGCCTTGAACCACATGCAAAAATAAACTTTATCGTAACAAAATTCTATCCGGATGAAAGCATAGCCCACTACGAGGATACTAAGGATCTGTTGTCTAATCATCAAAAATTGAGCCCCGATCTCCCGAGAAGTTAGAGAGAAGGCAGAGCTTTCTAGGTTTCAAAAAGGTAGAGAGATAAAATATCTAAAGACAGATATTTATAAACTCACAAAAATATCTTTTTTTTTAAAACAATTCGCACCATAATGCCCAACGGCCTCAGGAACCAACCCCACATGCATATCTAAGCCCGATCATGTACAAAACACATAAAGACATGTCATAAAGAAAACGATAGAAAACGCGTCGAAAGACGCCGAAAAAAAAAACGGGTCAGAGTCTCACAGAGTCTGTCACTTGGGGGTAGTTCATTCATTTTTGTTTTTATTTTGTCTTTCACTAATTTATATTTAAATATTAAATTTTGGGAGTCCATGTGTCAAATTTTGAGTTTTTAAGACTTTTGTGTATACTAGAGGCAAAATGGTCATTTTATCCTTTTTACGAGAATTTTTTATTTTTGATGTAATATTCCATGATAATTACTCAATTTAGGAAGTTGGGAGTTTTACTCTGGGCATTAGGGTTTTGCCTCTTGAGTGTTAAGTCTTTTAAGATTTCTAGATCGAATCAGGGTTTCTGGTCGAACAAGAGCTTTTAACCTTTTGGTGACCTAAGATCTCATGGGCGTACCGTTGCTAATATTAGGGATTGAACCAGGTCGTTACAGTATTGGCCGCTAGCTTTTTCTTGTTATTTGTCACATCAGTGATGTTATGTTGCTACGGCCACAAGTATTTCGGTTAAACCAGCAGTTTAAAAATCATGTTTGAGCCCTTCTGTTGTTTCTTTTGATATTATACATGTCATGTTTAGAGATCCATGATGTTGGTAAAGTAATAGTTAGTTAAACTTGTCTCAAAATAAGTAGTGATTTTTGCCAAATTATAGGAATTGTGTATTCTTTCTGTTTGAATACATTCACACACTCATTTATCACAGCTATGACCTACGTTTATCACAGCCGTGAGATTTTATTCTTTGTTTGTTGCGTTTGCCATGTTTAATGTTCACGACTGTGATGTTGCTTTTGTATTTTGAAATGGCTGGGACCTTTTTTAGTCACAGTCGTGATCTTTCTATTAATTCCAATGATAAAATCATGTTTTAGAACCACTCTCTGTTTTTGTTTAGCCTTACATGCAGTATGCTAGGAATCAAATTGTGCAGCATGTCCCTTAGGATTTTTGGTTATCTTTTGATATTTCCTTACTCTATGTTGGATTCAATGTAGCATGATAGATATGAGAACCATTTTGCATGACCCATAGGACCTTCTAATCTTTTTTAGATAGAATATTCTTTTTTTATTCTTGTTTGCTTTTGTTTGGACTCTCTTAAATCTCTCATACATTCTATATATGTTATCTTTGAAAATTTTAAAACAAGAACCAAAAATGACAAAATAGAGGCCAGCCTTGTGGTTGGTCGAGATGGGTGCCTAACACTATCCCTTTTCATACCTTAGCCCTTGGACCCTCTTTTTCTTTGGCAACGTTTAAAATGACCGGTAGCCTCCTTTTTATTTTTTATTTTAGTTTTTCTCAAAAATCAAGTGGTGACTCCATTTTCATATGTGCTTAGGAATTATGAGCTTTTTATTACGAAAAAAATATTTTCTTTTTAAAAAAAAAAATACTCAACACATCATTTTCAAGTCAAATCCAAAATGCCCGCAAAAAGCCGTGCTAAAATTCAAACTAGTCCCCAAAGATTTGTGTAAACTCTCCTAGAATTTAGATACAAACCTACTATCCCTATCTGAAACTATCGTTACAGAAATGCCATGTAATATTACGATCTCCTTAATATATAACCTTACTAGCCTCTCCAAAGAGAATCCAACTTTAATAGCCAAAAAGTGAGCAAATTTCATCAGTCGGTCAACGATAACCCAAATGGAATCATTACCACTTTGAGTTTTTGGCAACCCTGACACAAAGTCCATGGCCATATGTTCCCACTTCCACTCAGGAATGGAAAGTGGTTGCAACTAACCTGTTGGCATACTAAACATTGAGCGACAAACTGTGCAAATTTCCTCTTCATATTATTCCACCAAAAATTCCTCTTCAAGTCTTTATACATTTTAGTATCCTCGGGATGTATACACTTCGATTTGTGAGCCTCTTCCATAATTCTTTTCTTGATCTCTAAATCATTGGGTACACACAACCTATCTCCAAATCTCAAAGTCTCATCCTCATGAACTATAAATTCGATTTGCGATCCTACTTCCACATTTTCGTTGATTTTTAGTAACTGCGGATCATCTCTTTGACTCGCTTTAATTATCTCAATCAAATTAGGATGAACTCTAAGATAGACTACTTGAGGATTTTCTACTTAAAGCATCTGTGACTGCATTGGCTTTTCCTGGGTGATAGTTGATTCACAAGTCATAATCCTTCAGAAGTTTTAACCACCTCTTTTGTCTCATATTCAGCTCCTTCTAGGTAAAGATGTACTTCAAGCTTTTGTAGTCGGTGAATATCTTACATCTTACACTATATAAGTAGTGCCTCCAAATCATCAACGCAAATACCACTACTGCCAACTTTAAATCATGTATTGGATAATTTCGTTCATACGGCTTTAGCTGCCTCGAAATGTATGCCACCACATTATCATTTTGCATTAGAACACATCCCAAACCTTTTTTAGAGGCATCACTATGGACAGTAAAACCTTCATTACTGAAAGGAACAATGAGTATTGGTGCCGATTGTAACACATCAACCCTTCACATAGTACCAATATTGTCCGCTTTGGACAAAACCCTCACGATTTTGCTCTTCCCAGGGGGTCACCCATCATTACATTGCTCCAGCGTAAGCATGCTTAACTGCGGAGTTCTGCTAAGGTCTCTACCACCTGGAAAAAGGCCTCGTTGAATGTAAAAGTCCAAGGTTTTTTCTTTATAGCCCAGGAATTCCCTCTTCCTTTCTTATGTGTAATACCAAGATATCAAAATCCACCCCCTTTAGGGCTGCACGTCCCCGTGCAGTAGCCTGTCAGCTCCGGTAGCTTACCAGTCCTTATCGACCGGCTCACTCAGTAGCCCGCCCACGTGTCACGCGAGACAGTAAGGGCCCACACTCGGAGGTGAGGAGAGTCGGCTCTGATACCATCTGTAACACCCTAACCCTTCACATAGTAACGATATTATCTTCTTTGGGCAGAGCCCTCACGATTTTTTTCTTCCTAGGGGGTTACCCATCCTTGCATTGCTCCAGCATAAGCATGCTTAACTGCGGAGTTCTGCTAGGGTCTCTACCACCTAGGAAAAGGCCTCGTTGAATGTAAGGGTCCAAGATTTTTTCTTTATAGCCCAGGAACTCCCTCTCCCTTTTCGATGTGGAATACCAAGATATCACACCGATACCAAATGTCGTTTAAACTCTTGAAAGCTCTATTCACATTCATCAGACCATTCAAACTTAACCCCGTTCTAGGTTAAATGAGTCAATGGTACAACTATACAAGAAAACCCTTCTATGAACCCACTATAGTATCCTACCAATCCTAAGAAACTTCGAATTAATGTCATACTAGTTGACCTATTCCATTCTACTACAGCTTCAATTTTCTTGGGATCTATGGAAATCCCATCCATGGATATCGCATGGCCTAAGAAGGAAATACTATCCAACCAAAACTCACATTTCTTTAACTTTACATATAGTTTCTTCTTTCTCAAAATTTGCAACACCATTTTCAAATGCTTTTCATGCTCCTCTTTACTCTTTGAATATACTAGAATGTCATCAATAAACACAATCACAAATTGATTTAAAAAATATTTGAACACGCTAATCATTAAGACCATGAATGTTGCAGGCATATTAGTTAGTCCAAACAGCATCACTAGAAACTCATAGGGCTCGTTGGATAACCCGAACTAGATTGGATTGGATTAATTGTGAGGTGAGATTAGTAATGAAGTGGGATTAGTAATGAGGTGGGATTAATTTTTTTGTGTTTGAATTCAGTAGGATTAAATAACGGACTAGATAATGATTTACCCTTGTATTAAGTTAATTTATTTTAAAATTAACTTAAATAAATTAATAAATTAAATTTTATATTATTATTAAATTCTATATTTTTTATTTTAATATTTTAATATTTCTTATTATTTTTTAAAATTTTTAAATTCACTCCTTAATCCAATCCTTCCAAATCCTATCCTTCCCCCCTCACTAATTATCCCCCATTTGGCAGACTAATAGTCCGTCCGGACTATTAGTCCGGAGGCTTAACAAACGTGGTATTGGACTATACTCCGGACTAATAGTCCGAACGAACTATTCGTCCGACGAAACAAATATGGCCATAATGTCCATATCTAGTGCAAAAAGCTGTCTTAGGCATGTCTTTCTCCTTAATCTTCAATTGATGATAACCTGAACGAAGAGTAATTTTTGAGAATACTTGTATCCCTTATAACTGATCAAATAAATCATCAATTTTGGGTAAAGGATACTTATTCTTTATCGTCTTCTTATTTAATTCTCGATAATCAATGCATAGGTGCATACTTCCATCCTTGTTTTTCACAAATAAGACAAGGGCTCCCCAAGGAGAAACACTAGGCCTAAAAAATGTTTATCCAGCAAATCTTACAATTACTCCTTTAATTCTTTCAACTCTACTGGAGCCATCCTATACGGGGCCTTAGAGATAGGCGTTGTACCGATGATCAAGTCAATAGAAAATTCAATCTCCCTATCTTGTGGAGAACCTAATAAGTCCTTAGAAAAAAATATTAGGAAATTCCCTCACAATAAGAATATTCTCTGAATTCAACTCATCCTAACTTGTGTCTCTAACGGAAGCCAAATACCCCTTACAACCATTTCTCAATAACCGTTTTGCCTGCAAAGCTGAGATCATTTGGTGAGAAGTCTTATGTTCGCAACCTATAAAACAAAATTCTGATTGATTTGGAAATTTAAATGTAACCCTTTTACCACTACAGTCAACATGAGCATAATTTGACGTAAGCCAATCCATCCTAAGAATAGCATCAAAATCCTACATCTCTAACACCGTTAAGTCTACTTGTAACTCTCTATCGTCTATGTTAACCACATGGGATTTGCAGATTAACTTTGTAATTAAAACACCTTCGACTGAGGTTTCAACACATAAGTCAGCCTCCTTCAAAATACATTTCCATCCATATTTCTTAGCAAATCTAGTAGAAACAAATGAATCGGTGGTACCTGGATCAAATAGCTCAGGCATAAATAGAAGATACTGGGATAATACCTGCCACCACATCGTTGGAAGTCTGAGCATCTTGTTGAATAAGTGCATAAACCCACCCATGAGTCATCAACCTATGAAATTCGTCCTTCTTTTGGTTTGTTGTCGTTACAGTTGTTGAAGCTTTTTTATGCATTTATAAATTCTTCTTGATCTCATGTCCATCTCTATTAGGGCAGTCAGCTTTCATATGATCACGTTATCCACGGCAAAAACAAGCTCCAGTATTCCAGCGACATTCACTATCAGAATGAAATCCATTACATCTATAGCATTGTGGCTAATCTCTCTATCTGTCACCACTACCGAAAGAATGATTTTCGCAACTTCCATAAGATGTAGTGCTTTGCGTTTTGGTGTTTCCCCCTGAACCCCAATTGCCTTGAAAGTTCGATGAGGTCGGCCTCCTTCTCTGATTGTTATCAATGTCTTTCTGAACTTTCTTAAGACCCCTTTCAACGAGTAAAGCTTTGCTCCCCACTGCTCCATATGTAGCTAACTCAAAAGGCATTAATCCTTGTTTAATTTAAGGCTTTAATCCCTCCTCAAACCTTCGTGCTCAACTTTCTTTATCTGCTACAAGTGTTGGAGCATACTTTGATAATTTTATAAATTCAACTTCATATTCAGCTATCAACATATTTCTTTGCTCCATTTTGATAAATTCTCTTTCTTTCTGAAGAAGAATGCATTTAAGAAAGTAGTTGTTATCGAAAGAATCCTTAAACTTTGCTCATGTATATCGATCCGCATCATTTTTATGTCTGCGTCTCTCCATCTGGCACCAGTCATATGTACTTCCTTGCAACATATAGAAAGTATAAGAAACTTTTTTATTGTCAGTACATCCTAAAATTGTAAAAACATTATCCATCTCTAACACCTATTTTTCTACTTCTAAAGGATCTGTGGTTCCCTTAAATGCCGGTAGAGCAAACCTTTTCAGCTTTGTGATACCACCACATTGCCACTGTTGTGCTCCTGCATCTTGTTGCATTTGCTGCTGATGAACCATAAGCCTAGTTAGGTCCATGCATATGGTGGCTTGCTGTTGTGCTACCCCTATCAAAGTATGCATCAACTGAAACATCTCGGTTGAATTAGGGACTCTAGGTTGTTCATCTCCTTCACGTTGATGACCTTGATTATAAGTGTTTGCACAAGAATCCTTAGGAATTCTAGATGCATTTCTTCGTTGCCCACTACCACTAATTGGTTGGTTAGCTTAACCAGTTTGTGGGTTATCAATAATTTTTGCAATTCTCCTAGAATGTACTATCTCAACCTATATATAGACATAATTTTGCCACACTAATTTTAAAACAATAACAAGTAACAACAAAATCAATGCATAATCGAGTTTACCAACATATTATCTTTCTAAGGACGAAACCAGGAGTTCCTTGTCACATCCCGAACTCTGGATCACGTGAAACACCCACGATCAACCAAACATAACACCCAACTCGAGAACACATTCTTAAATTAAAATCATACATGCATTGTATTTAATCGCCAAATGGCTTACATTACATGGTTCCAACACCGGAAAAACATGTATATATACATGAAATAGAAAGAACAAAAAAGAAGACTACAGCTCTTCCACCTCTCCAGCAACTCCAAATCAACCTGTGTGATCGGTACCTGAAAAATATTTCAAATCCCACACCGTGAGCCAAAACTCAGCAGAAACTAGACAACACATGCAATATAAGCTAAACATGCTAGGAAAACGAGGTGCAATTTTAGACTCTCTTTCAAGCCTTCAAAATAATTTTTCACAAGCAAGAGAAAGCGAGAATAATAACTATGTTGGACTCACAGGAGCCTCAAAAATGGTTTGGAAATGGTTTTCATATAGCGATTCACGCAAGTCTTAAAAACAATTCAAAATTGGTTTTATTCGTCCTGTAATACATTTCATGCAACCCATGTATCTTCTCGGACTTTCAACGAGGGTTCGTAGCCCCCAATTAATGTATCTTCTCGGTCTCTCTCCCGAAGGACCGCAGCCCCAAACGCATCTTCTCGGTCTCTCTCCCGAAGGATCGTAGCCCCAAACACACGCCTTGTTAACTAGGGTTAACATTCACAGAACCACATGTTCATCTATCACATTCCATACACCTATGTATAAGTAAACCAGGGTTTAAATGCATAAAATTACGTACTATTACTACGTTTCACAAACCACGTCACATGCTACACACGCGACCCACACAACACTTACAACCCATGCAACGTACACCACATGCATCCGTTCCTCATAACCCACACATACATGCCTATAAAACTCTGAGTTTTAAAGCATAAATCACGTTACACGTAACGATACCAAAACCATGTAATCTATCAACATAATCTGTACATAAATAAATTAAAGTTATAAATGTACATAACCAGTTATAAACGCACATAGCCATATATAACTTCACATCATGACGCCACCCGCCAAATAACTTGACATCCACTCACAGGGACAACCAATAACCCACAAAACCAAGCTTACCCTGAAGGCCAACACCAAACCCAAACGAACCACGAGTTCATAAAAGAACACCACCTTTCCTCCAAAGGTGCCACGGGCCCAAACACGCCCCACATCCAACGAAGAATAAATACCGCGCACCTAACAGTGCCCCACACCCCCATTTAAGCATGCACGTCACCCCAGAGGATGACACCTGAACAAACACCCAAGGCCATGACACGACACGACCCCCGAAGCCACAATACGACCAATAGACCCCAAAAGAATTCAACAGTATTTCAGTCGATTAATCCCATATATCAATCAACTGAATACCATTGAAAACCAATTGAAAACCAAGGACCCAACCACCAAACAACAAAACACAAAAAAACTCCCAAGGAACAAGAAATTTGATAAAAAGTTCCATTAGGATAAAAAATAAGCTTTTCCCAAACATTCAGTCAAAAATGGGTGAAAAATGGTTAAAAATTTTTGATATACCCATACTATTTTGATCATAACTTTTTTTACAAAAATAATTTTAATGTGAGAGAGGTGTCATTGGAAATAAGACTTTCGAGGCTTTAATTTGAGTACAAAAATGACACCATTCCGAGTCCGGATGAGAGAGATATGATCAAAAGAAAAAGGCTAAAAAATGGCCATACGGCCACGGCGCTCGCTAAGCGCTTGAGCGCCTCCCCACCATAGAGCAGCGCTCGCTCAGAGCTCGCTTGGCGCTTGAGCACCCTTCAGCGTACACCAATGCTTCAGATCATTCCTGTTCGAGTTCCCTGCCCTAAAACTTTCAAACACTCACTATGATGCTTCAAAACACATATAAACCTACCAACGCACATATTATTAACACCCACGGACGTACACGAGCCCAAGACTACCACGAAACCTGAAAAGAAACATTCTAAACATGATTCTATCTAACCGTAATCGACGAAAAATAGTTTTATACCTAAAACCCGACTTTTGAAACAAAATCAGATCTCGTGCATTTTAACCAGTAAAAACACACACGAATACACGTAACACCCTTATAAGACATGAGAGTCTAGGATCCTACCTCGGTGAGTCAAAAACTCGATGTCTCGATTCACGTGCAAAATCGAACTTCGTCAGAATGAAATTCTGTCTGGATAAACGCGTAGCCCACCGTGCCAATAGCAAGGATATGCTGTTGGATTGTCGAAAATCGAACCCCGAGCCTCCGAGAAGTTAGAAAGAAGGCAGAGAAAAAGACGAAAAAACTTAGCTTGTAAGTTTTGAAAATATCTAATTCTAGATATTTATAGACCTCCAAAATATCATTTTTTTATAAATTCGCACTGCAACGCCCCACGGCTTTGGGAACCAACCCCGCATGCATATCTAAATCCGATCATGCATCAAAACGCATATAAACATGCAAAACTAAGAAAACGGTAAACAGGCGTCGAAAAACGCTGAAAAAAGAAAACAAGTCAGAGTCTCACATTCCTATTCCGAGGAGCCACATAAAAATAATTTTTTTCATATTAATATAACTATTCCCTTTTAAATAGATATTAACTAAACAAACAAAAACTAGTAAATTAAATTTTAGAATTTTATTGGTTAATTAACTGAAAATCAAGCGATTGAGTATTCAAAAATAATAATAATAAATAAATTCTCAGCATATTAGAAAAACAAAATGGACATGAACCATGGCTTTCTAAAGGGAAAATAAAATAAGAAACAACAACAGGAAACCAAAAATGCACATAATAATAATGATAATAAAAGAAAGTGGCTCGATTACTAGAACTCACAATAAACAACATTACAGCATCAATCATAGGAAAAAGTAAAAAAACAAAAAAAAACAAAAAAAAAATCTTTAAAGACATGTTTAGTGAAATATTTCATAAATATGTTTTATTTGTGATTTTGTAAAACTTTTTAGTTTTTAAAAACTTATTTTTTGTAAAACTTCTTATTTGGTTTTTTTTTTTGTGGTAGTATTTACCGAAAGGAGCTGTACGGATCAGACTGACTTGATTCAAAGCAAACAAAAAAGGAGCAAAACGTGTGCAAATACAAACTTCATACAGCTTCAAAACTGCTGATCAAAGCAAACAGAGGCGTCTATAAAGGGGTATTAACAAGCGTTTCCCTATAATCAGGAAAATACTAGTATCAAACTCTAAATGAAGTGTGGGAAATGTGCCAGAGTTTAAGGTAGACACCACACTTTTTAATAAAAGGGTATTATTTTATCTACAATAATATGAAGGCAATATTAAACTTTATAAAGTTTAGTTTGACTAGAACTGTGAGACCCTGACCCGTTTTCTTTTTCGGCATTTTTCGACGCGCGTTCTGTGTTTTTGTTGCAGCCTGTTTTATATGCTTGAGATGCATGTTTGAGGGTAGAGATGCATGTGGGGAAGGTTTTGGGGGTCGTGGGGTGTTACGGCGCGAATTTCAAAAATTAAAAAAAAATAGATATTTTGGAGACCTATAAACATCTAGAGTTAGATATTTTCAAAAAAATATTTTCCAAAACTTCTCCAGTAAGTTTTTTGTTTTCTCTCTGCCTTCTCTCTAAGTTCTCGAGGGCTCGGGGCTCGATTTTCAACGACCCAACAGCGGATCCTTGATTTTGGCACGGTGGACTACGCAACCATCCGGTCAGATTTCAATTTCGGTGAAGCTTGATTTTGTACGTGGTTCGAGGGATCGAGTTTTTAACTCACCAAGGTTGAATTCTAGACCCTACTGTTGTATAAGGGTGCTACGGGTAAACATGTGTGTTTTTAACGGGTAGATTGCTACAGTTCTGTGTTTGTTTCAAAGTTGGATTTTTGGGTTTAAAACTCATTTTCGGCGATTTCTGTGGATGGAATCCAGTGTCGGGAGTTTCTTTTGAGGTCTCGATGTTAGGCCTTGGCGTGTGGATGTTTGTGGGTGTTAGATCAGTGTTCAGAGGCTTCGGTTTGGGGTTTGGATGTAGAAACCCGTAGCTTGGAATTAGGTTCCGTCGAGGTTCGATCGACTGAACCGTGGGGTTCGATCGACTGAAGCTTGGATCTTGGGTTTGGTTGACTATACGGTGGGGTTCGGTCAACTGAACTGCGCATTTTGGCATTTTGTGAGATTCCAGTGGGGTGTTCGGTCGACTGGAGGTGCGGTTCGATCGACTGAAGTCCTGGGCTGTGTTTTGGTGGTTCTGTGGTTGGGTTTTGGTTTTTGATTGGTGTCCTTTGGTATTCAGTTGATTAATTTATGGGAATTACTTGATTCAAATACTCGTGGATTCCTTTTGGGTTTCGGTTGGTCTGCGGTGGTTTTGGGGGTTCGTGTTGTGATCCCTGGTGTTTGTGTGGTGTCGCCCTTGTGGGAGACGTGCATGGTAGATACGGCTTGCTGATGCACGGATAGGTGCGTGGTTTGAGGTTGGATTTGTGTTGGCGCGGGTGAGCATCGTGGGTCTGTGATGGCCGTGTTGGGAGTGTTTGGGCCAGTGGTGGTCGTGTGGGTTGTCCCCGTAAATGGATATTGATTTTGACGGGTGGTGTTGTGATGTAGTTTTATATGGTTATGTGCATATTTATAACTGTTTATTTATGTACAGAATATGTAAGTGAATTACATAAGTTGGTATCGTTATGTGTAACGTGGTTTATGCATTAAAACCTAGAGTTTTATAGGCATGTGACGTGGTTTGTGGAACGTCGTGTTGATACATGGTCATATGCTTTTAATCCTAGTTTATGTTTGCATATGTATATGAAATGAATTAGATGAATTTGTGATCTAGTAAATGTAAATCCTAGTTGATGATGTATGTGTGCGTGTGTGGGTGTATAAGGAAGGCTGCGAAAGCCGGTGTATGAGGTAGGCTGCGAAAGCCAATGTATGTTCGATTGGGGCTGCGGTAGTCCTTCGGTTAAAGTCCGAGAAGATGCATTAGTTGGGGCAGTGGTCTTTCGGTGAAAGTCCGAGAAGATTCATGGATTGCATGTACTGCATATTGGGACGGATAGACCAATTTTCTTAAAAACTGTATTATCGGCCTGCGAGAGTCGAAATACTGTATTAATGGCCTGCGGGAGTTGTAATACTGGAATCATTTTCAAGGATCTGATGAGTCAAAAAATGATTTTTATCCTCGCTTTTCCTTGCATGTGAAAATGATTTTCTGGCTCTGGTGAGTCATGATCTAAAACTATTTTCAAATTATTTTAATGGCTTGAAAGAGAGTCGAAAACTGCACTTCGTTTATCGAGCATGTTTAGCTTATATTACATGTGTTTTTTAGAATCTACCGAGCTTTGGCTCACGATTTGGGATTTATTTTTCTTCAGGTACCGATCACGCAGGTTGATCAGGAGGTGCTGGAGAGGCGGAGGAACTGTAGTCTTCTTTTCTGTTTCTATTTGTATCATGTATGCTTATTACATGTTTTTCGGTATTGGAGCCGTGTAATGTATGCCGTTTGGCATTTATATACAATGCATATATGGTTTTAATTGAGAGTGTATTCTTGGGTTGGGTATCATGTTTAGTTGCTCTGGGTGTTTCACGTGGCCCAGAGTTAGGGGCGTGATAGCTTGGTATCAGAGCTCTGGGTTCGAATACCTAAGAGCCGTGAAAAGAGGTTGCATCACTGTGTGAGGTTGATTGTGTGTGCTTGACTGCATGTGTTTAGATGCTTTGATAACATGATCGTGTCAGCATGTTAAATATGTGAACAATGTGTATATGTGAGCATGGGGGTTGAACTGTGGGATTGATTAGTCCTGCCTTTGGGTGTTTTGATTAACAAACTTGGGAGCCAAGTTAGAAATGCGTTTAGCTGACATGATTTCTAGCAGGGAGTCTGAGTAGGTTATCCAGATTGACGAGTCATTCTTGTTGGTTCTCCTCGGTATGTGGGGTTGTTTAGCATGAACCTATGTGCTTATGTGTTAGCATTCTTATGTGGTTTATGCTATGTGCTACATCTCACGTTCAACCTTTTTCATATAGACGCGATGTCGGCGAGACGAGGGTGAGGCCGTGGTCGAGGCTGTGGCCGTGCTGGCCAAGGGGATATCCCTATCCCTGATGCTGGGGATGCTAATGCTCTCTAGGGACCGATGGACGCGACGGAGTTGTTGCATGTGCTGGTTGGTTCTATCGAGCAGTTGGTTGCTAGGGGTGAGCCTGCTAGTGGGAGGGAGGCAGTACCTGAGGCGAGGGCTACAGTGGCGATGTGGGAGTTCAACGCATGGATCCACCTATCTGTATAGGAGATCCTGATCCTCTGATGGCGACATAGTGGTTGGATTTGACGACTCGGATCCTGGACACATTGCAGATTGTGGAGGATAAGTTGCGGGTTTCTTTTGCCACCTTTCAATTGAGAGGTGATGCTCATCAGTGGTGGAGATATGCCAGGACTACAGTGGGAGCCACATAGGTAGCTTTTACATAAGTCTTCTTGGAAAGATATTTCCCAGCTTCGAGGAGGGACTTATGCAGGGAGGAGTTCTATTCTCTTATCTAGGGGGCCATGGACATCATGCAATACGAGGCTAGGTTTACGAGCTTGTCTCCGTTCGCACCGGAGGGGAGTGCACAGATGAGTTGCTTTCGATGAGGTTTGAGCGGGGCTTGAGGCCGGCGATCAGGGAGCGAGTGGCTGTGATGGGATTTCGTGTGTTCAAAACGCTAGTAGAGGCAGCAACGAGGGTTAAGAATGCTTTGGCTGAGACTCGAGCTTCCAGGGAGGCCAAGACATCACTGGGAGGAGCGGAGGGGCAGACAGCTGGGCGTTCCAGCAAAAGGCAGAAGTCCACTGGTCCTAGCTTTTACCCATCTGGACCACAGAAATTTTCAGTACCATCACCATCGGTGGCTTCGTCTAGGAGGCCAGAGTAGAGGGAGTTGATCTATTTTTGATGTAGACAGTCGGGGCATTGTTCGGCAGATTATTTACAGCTGAGACCATCCCAGAGTTTGGCTCCAGTGCAGCCGCAGGGGAAGGAACCATCAGTTTGCTATGAGTGTCGACAGTCCGAACATATTCATAGGGATTATCCCGAGATAGGCAGTGCGCCGAGCAGGGAGGACAAACCAGTGGGTTCGTATGCGCAGGGTCGACAGCAACCTTCCGCGGTACAGACTTCCTAGATGGCAGGTGGGAGTACATCAGTTCAGTCGGTGCGGCAGCCGACTGCGCCGAGTATTGGTGGACAGGACAGCATGGGATTGCCCCGAGTGTATTCTCTTATAGCTCGCGGTACATCTAGGGCACCGGTCGTACCAGAGGATGCTGATATGCCTTCAACAAGTAGAGGTACTTTCTGAGTATGCAGGCTTTGGGTCAGTTTCCTTGTTGCATCTGCTTGGGGTTGATGATGGATCCGTGGATGGTGTGCTGTGTTGAGGCAGTGGTTGGTGAGGATGTGAGGTTGGGAGTATTGTAGATCCGGTGTCTGTGAGATAGTTGGCCATTGCCTAGGATGCCTGACCTTGTTTGACTATATCTTAGGAATGGTTTGGCTGACCATCCCGTGTGCCTATGTCAGTTGCGATCGATGGTTTTGGCCTTAAGTCGAATTTCAGGGACGAAATTCTTTTAAGGGGGGTAGAGTTGTGAGACCCTGACCCATTTTCTTTTTCAATGTTTTTTGATGCGCGCTCTGCGTTTTCGTTGCAGCATGTTTCATATGCTTGTGATGCATGTTTGAGGGTAGAGATGCATGTGGGAAAAGTTCTGGGGGCCGTGGGGTGTTACGGCGCGAATTTTGAAAATTCAAAAAAAAAAGATATTTTGGAGACTCATAAATATCTGGAGTTAGATATTTTCAAAAAGATATTTCTAAAACTTCTCTAGTAAGTTTCCCATTTTCTCTCCACCTTCTCTCTAAGTTCTCGGGGGCCCGGGGCTCGATTTTCAACAATCCAACAGTGGATCCTTGCTTTTGGCACGGTGGGCTATGCAACCATCCGGTCAGATTTCAATTCTAGCAAAGCTCGATTTTGTACGTGGTTTGAGGTGTCAAGTTTTTAACTCACCGAGGCAGGATTCTAGACCCTACTACTGTATAAAGGTGCTATGGGTAAACGTGTGTGTTATTAACGGGTAGATTGTTGTAGATCTGTGTTTGTTTCAAAGTTGGGTTTTTGGGTTTAAAACTCATTTTTGGCGATTTCTGTGGATGGAATTGGGTGTCGGAAGTTTTTTTTAGGTCTCGGTGTTAGACCTAGGCGTGTGGATGTTTGTGAGTGTTAGATCGGTGTTTGGAGGCATCGATTTGGGGTTTGGATGTAGAAACCCATAGCTTGGAATCAGGTTCCGCCGAGGTTCGATCGACTGAACCGTGGGGTTTGATCGACTGAAGCTTGGATCTTGGGTTCGGTCGACTGAACCGTGTGTTTTGGCCTTTTGTGATATTCCAGTGGGGTGTTCGGTCGACTGGAGGCGGGGTTCGATCGACTGAAGTTCTAGGCTGTGTTTTGGTGGTTCTATGGTTGGGTTTTGGTTTTCGATTGGTGTCTTATGGTATTTAGTTGATTAATTTATGGAAATTACTTGATTCAAATACCTGTGGATTCCTTTTGGGGTTCGGTTGGTCGTGTGATGGTTTTGGGGGTTCGTATTGTGATCCCAGGTGTTTGTGTGGTGTCGCCCTCGTGGGAGACGTGCATGGTAGATACGGCTTGTTGATGCACGGATAGGTGTGTGGTTTAAGGTTGGGTTTGGTTGGCGCAGGTGAGCGTCGTGGATCTGTGATGGCCGTGTTGGGATTGTTTGGGCTAGTGGTGGTCGTGTGGGTTGTCCCTGTGAGTGACTGTCGGTTTTGACAGGTGGTGTCGTGATGTGATTTTATATGGTTATGTGCATATTTATAACTGTTTATTTATGTACAGAATATGTAAGTGAATTACATAAGGTGGTATAGTTATGTGTAACGTGGTTTATGAATTAAAATCTAGAGTTTTATAGGTATGTGACGTGGTTTGTGGAACGTCGTGTTGATACATGGTTATATTCTTTAAATTTTGGTTTAAGTTTGCATATTTGTATGAAATGGATTAGATGAATCTGTGATCCAATAGATATAAATCCTGGTTGATGATGCACGTGTTCGTGTGTGGGTGTATGAGGTAGGTTGCGAAAGCCGGTGCATGAGGTAGGCTGCGAAAGTCGGTGTATGTGCGATTGGGGCTGCGGTAGTCCTTCGGTTAAAGTCCGAGAAGATTCATGGATTGCATGTACTGCATATTGGGACGGATAGATTAATTTTCTTAAAAACTGTATTATCGGCCTACGTGAGTCGAAATATCGTATTAACGGCCTGCGGGAGTAATAATACTGGAATCCTTTTCAATACTCTGATGAGTCAAAAAATTGTTTTTATCCTCGCTTTCCCTTGCATGTGAAAATGATTTTCTAGCTCTGGTGAGTCGTGATCTAAAACTATTTTCAAATTGTTTTAATGGCTTGAAAGAGAGTCCAAAACTGCACTTCGTTTATCGAGCATGCTTAGTTTATATTGCATGTGTTGTTTAGAATCTGCTGAGCTTTGGCTCACGGTGTGGGATTTATTTTTCTTCAGGTACCGATCACGCAAGTTGATCAGGAGGTGCTAGAGAGGCGAAGGAAGTGTAGTCTTCCTTTTTGTTTCTGTTTGTATCATGTATGCTTATTACATGTTTTCCAGCGTTGGAGCCGTGTAATGTATGCCGTGTGGCGTTTACATACAATGCACGTATTGTTTTAATTGAGAGTGTATTCTCGGGTTGGGTATCATGTTTGGTTGCTCTGGATATTTCACGTGGCCCGAAGTTAGGGGCGTGACAAGAGCATTTCCATCAATGTCAAATATTGATACATGTAGTGTGGCTATACAACACACAGTTAAATTAATTGTAAATTCAAAATAAAATTCTTAACAATTTTATAAATACATAGCATTTATACACACACACAATCGTAGTTGTGCATATGATGTCTTTCTCTGGATTAATTTTCATTACTTTCTTGGATGAATTTCGGGATCAGATCCCCGAAACCAAACAATGGGAAGCATACAAAAAACAAAAGAAAAAAAAAACAGAGCAACTTTATCTATATTGAAAAAAAAAAGAAGAAGAAAATGGGGAAGAGGCCTTGCCCATATGGTCTGGCTTTAGATTCGCCCTTGTGTCTACCCATCTCTCCATTATGTCTTTAAATATTTTAATTAAATAAAAATCTAAGCTTTGATGGCAATAAATTATTACGCCTTAAAATCACTTGACAACGTCGCACAGTTACTATCCATAAGTATGCAAGGTTAAGATACCAATTATAAATTCTAGTATTACTATAAAAATTTATGAGAACATATCTAATAAAAAAATTCTTTGTTATGAATTTAATACCAAATAAGCTTTAAATATTTTAAAAATCCATATTGTAAATTATTACAGGCCACAGCTCCAAAATAATCAAATTAAAAATTTTCTCTCAACACTCCCCAAAAACTTTCTCCACACAGCTCTGCTCCTAAGTATCTGTAAAAAAAATAATAATAAAACAACCATGAGTTGGGCTACCTAGTAAATCACCAACTACTATTGTTAGCTGGATCAAGCATGTAGAAATTAATGTAATCAAAGACATAGTAATTTATTTTTATAGCAATATTTAATTTAATACAAACCGATGGAGACTGAAAAACATATAAATATTTTTTTTTACAAAATAACAGATAATTCAATTTTTAATGGTTTTCCAAATAAATTTTGATATATCCAAGTTTTATCGACTATGGTCACAGTAGACTGTGACAAGGTCTAGAACCACACTTAGACCGGTGGTGAAGCCCCAAACGAAACTAGTTCCAATGCCAATATTTAACCACTATTGGCTCGGGTTCAGATCATAGTCAGCCTAGAGCCATATTCAAAATTTAACACAATAGATCATAAAAATATACTATTTTTTAATTTTTCAAAATTCTTGAAATATTGTCAAAATTTCATACTTTTTTTAATTGAGATATTTAAAAAATACCTTAGGAACAAAAAATACTAACAATGTAGAAGGTTACTTACCTCTGGCAAAATATTTTTCAATCAAAAATCAATTAAGAATGTTGTAAATATACCCACAACAAGCGTCTCGTTCTTTTTTTAATTTTTTTTTCATCCCTCTATTTTTTTTCTTCCCACACTACAATATCAATCCTTCCGCAACTCCTAAGGGTATTGTATTATGTATACGCATAATTGTTCTTGTCATATGTTAATTCATTACATAAGTATTGATTACATATTTATTTATGTTAGAGTCTTTACCACTCAACTCTCTCTCTCCCTCTCTTTTCTATTCTTTTTATATTTTAATCCAAAAAATTTACTTAATAAACTAAACAAAACTTTAGATCTTATATGCCAACAATTGATGCCGATGAATATCAAGAATTAAGTATCGAGAACGTAAGTCTAAAATTTTACTATGATCGGACATTGTTTACCGTACGATCAAAGTACAAAAAGACAAAAAAAAAATCAATCAAATTTCTCTTGGCTGTTATGCCATTCTCTTCCATTGGGTGAGACTTATGTTGGGTTTATATAGGAAGCCTTCCCAAGGGTTATTTTCGTTGGTTTCTGAAAAAAAACTTATTCATTTCCTTTATTTATTTATTTTTTTTATTTTCTTAATTTTTATTTTTTTATTTTCTTATTTTTTTTATTTTTTTGGATACTACAAGTTGACCTTTGGACAATCCTTCTTAAAGTGGTCAAGGGCTCCACACTTGAAGCAACCATTCATTTTTGACTTCTTTTCTCGTCCAAATGCTCCCTTGTTTGATCGATTTACTTTAAATCTAGAATTGTTTGTAGTTGACTGATAACTCTGGCTTCGAAAAGTCTATGACATTGGGGCATTACACCTAGGACCATGTCCTCCTACCTTACTCATCGAGGCATTTCTAAACTTGCGTTTCTTAAAGTCTTCATGTCTTCCTTCTCCCTCCCTCATATCTTTCTCGATCATCTTTGCCTTGTTTACTAAACCCGCATGACTACTCATTTCAAGGATAGTTAACCTTGTCCTAATCGAAAAACTTAACCCTTTTTGAAATATTCTACACTTTGTCTCCTCGTTGGGTATAAGTTGGATAGCATATCAAGACAGTTTTGTAAATTTCATCTCGTGTTCCGCTACACTCATCCTTCCTTGCTGAAGGTTAATGAATTCTTGTTCCTTCTCGTACTTATAGGTTATGGACTTGTACTGTTCATCGAATGCCCTCAGAAAACGATTCCAAGTAATCTTATGGGGTACAAGAGGTTTGACTCCTCGCACCAGCATCTTTAGTAGCCTCTCTATGGCTTTCCACCAGTTATATGCTTCCCCCCTGAACATGAATGCTATGAGATCAACCCTATTGTCCTCACTTACTACTCCCAGCTTGGCCAAAATACGTATTGCATCTTTCAAATAATTCTCTACTTCTGTGGGGCTAAGAGTCCTTATGAACTCTGTTGCACCAAGATCCTTGAATTGTTTGATTAGTGAATTACTAGTTCTCTCAGTTTGCATCGCGATCTGCCTCGTGTTCCATTCTATCAGCCTTCTAACCGCCTCCATCATCCCAATTGTTAGGTCAAGTTATACCGGTTCCACCTGTGGAGACTCTTCTTGTTGTGCTTCATTATATTGATTCAGGATGGAAGACACTCTGTTTGGGTTCTCCATGCTTCACCCTATTATAAGAAAGGTATATATTAGGACCCGATATAGGAGTCCAACTCAAAGGTATAAAGATAGGAACAAGCTATTAGATAGAAGGTTCAACAACATAAGGGCCATATCCCCAATTCGATAACTTACTTAGACTTCCAATCAACAACCTATGGCTATAAAACGTGTTTCCTAATTGGACTTCAAAGCTAGTTAGTTAGACGTCCAAAGACAAGGGTATGACAACCCCAAGTCTAAACCATTATAGACGCCAAACCGTGAGATGACACACTTAACCTACGACCCACCACATACCACATTCTAACAAGTTTACTAGACCTATAACGTAGAGCTCTGATACTAAGATGTCACACCTCGCTCACACTAAGTACTCGACCTGTGCGGTGGGGCATGATCTTGCCACATCTCAATGGCCTCAAGAAAAGATAAGGCTTAAAATTGTTAAGAAACAAAACTTCCATACTACTTTGCTTCAAAACCAACACAACTTTTAAACAAAAAGCTTCACGGTTCAACACAACTGTTTCATAGGTACAAACCATACAAAAAGGACAAATAAAATAACATTCAACTTGTCATGCCCCAAAACCCCAGGGTCACGTGAAAATCCACCAAACACCAGTTTTATGAAAATATAAGTTTTCATACAATAAAATTCGCCTGTTGAAACCAATGGAATACCCAACAAAGGATCTCTCATAAGTAAATAACATACAATTCTAACATGCATGCAGTATATCACCTTATGCCGTACAAAACCTGCCTTCAGGAACAAGCATACCAAAAAAAAAAAACTACAAAAGTCATCTGCCACTGTGGGCACCACCAAAGCTACATCTCATCTACATTATCATCACCTGAAAATAGTTTTACAGAAAATCCCACTCGTGAGCTGAAACCCAATAGAAATAGATAATAAAGCTGTAAAGTAAAAAATATGCAATCATATAAAGTGGGAGTGTACTCAATCACAAAACCAAAACAGTTTTTCCCACAGACCACCACGAGTCTTAAAATGGTTTTATTACATAAAACCCATGTTTTCATCCTTCAAACTAGGTGTTGCAACAAATGTAAATAATCAACCACAGTTAAGGAAAAACAGTAACCAAAAACATTGTTCCCTCACGGAATGTACCATTGTAGAAAAAGAAGAAGAATATGATCCTATGTACCGACTCCATCACAAGAAGACAGAGGTAACAACTATAGATTCCTATCCATTACCCTAGACCCCAGCCATTCAAGACTCGTTAGGAAATGACAGATTCTATATGGAGCACCACGACGTAAATGCTGACTTTACGGGCAACAACCCGAGGGATAAAAGCACCCAACCGACCTTCTTTATAGGAATTAACCCAAAGGATAACATAGGTATCTACTCTGCACACGATTCTAGACTTTCACCGAGGGCAGCTCGTGCCAAATACCCGTCATCCCGGTACATCTAGATAATCTTCTAAAAATCGAACTGTAGCTCAACTACGAAAACCTTTCCATAAAATACATTATACATGTATTTAGATCCATCCATCAACATGGAGAGATCAAACAAAAAAATTTCAAAATATTTTTCTCCGTTTTCAACAAAACATTTCAAAACCTAAACTCAACCTTGAAGGCAAGCTCCAAACCTCCAAAACATAAAATATTGAGATTTCAATCAAAACCATCGTTTTCCAACAAAAACCACCATTTTCAAAACAACCTTTGAAAATCATATGCCCACGTGTCATAAGCTGTACTAAACCAAGAAAAGAGAAAAACATGCTTTTTACCTGAAAAATAAGATTTAAACATAAATATGACATTTGATGCATTTTCTACTGATAAAAAAGCATACAATTACATATAACACCCTAATACAGTAGTAGGGTCTAGAATCCTACCTCGGTGAGTCGAAACTCAAAGCCTCAAAATCCCTACCTCGGTGAGTCAAAACTCAAAGCCTCAAAATCCGAACCACGTCAGAACAGGAATTTGATTGGCCAAACACGAAGCTAGCAGCGTGAATAACAGGGATCCACATGCTGATCGTCGAAAACTAGGCTCAAGCAACTCAAATATGTAGAGAGAAGGTAAAGGAAAAGAAGAAACAAGCTATTCCTAAACATTACAGCCCACTGGAATACTTATAGGCTCGGCAAAAAGGTATTTCAGTCGACTGAAGAGGCCACTTCAATCGACTAAAGCTCCTCAAAAAGCGCACCACTGCCCAGTTCAGTTGATCGCACCCTTCGGTTCAGTCGATCGAACTCAAGAAAAACAGTTTAGTCGACTAGACTAAGCCCTCCAGTCGACCGAGCGCAAGAGTCACAACCTACTGTTCTTCAGTTCAGTCGACCGAACATACCAGTTTAGTAGACCAAGTTGCTGGGTCAAGCCTACTATTTTTGTCTCAATTTTTCAGTTCTAAGGCCAACCAAACAAGCCTAAACAAGGTCCGAGAAAGCGTAAAACACATCTACATGCTGTTCTACAACTCCAAAACATAAAACATGCATCGATGATATACAACATGAAGGAAAACACATCATCATTTATATATATCAAAAATAAAATGGTACAGGGTCTCACAACACCTCCCCCCTTAAGGAATTTCGCCCCCAAAATTCACTACAAGATCACGAGGTAAACAGATCTGGATATCTAGCACGAACCCTAAACTCAAGCTCCCATGTTGCTTTTTCAACTCTGTGATGAAGCCACAAAACCTTGACATACGCAATCATTCTCCCCCGCAACACTTGCTCCTTTGTATCCAGAATCCTCACCGGGCGTTCCTCATACGTGACATCCTCGTCAACCTGCAGCTCGGCCCAATCTAACACATGCGAAGGATCAGGCTCGTACCTCTGAAGTATCGAAACGTGAAAGACGTTATGCACAGATGGTAATTGAGGTGGCAAGGCCAGACGGTATGCTACCACCCGAATCCTCTCCAGGATCTTGAATGGCCCAATAAAACGTGGTGATAGCTTCCCACAACAGCCAAATCTCATCAACCCTCTACGTGACGAGACCTTTAGAAACACATGATCTCCCACTACAAACTCCAAAGCTCTCCTCCTCTAGTCTGCATAACTCTTCTGGCGGCTCTGTGCTGTCACTAGACACTGACGAATTACTGTAATCTTCTTGGTCGTCTCTGGTACTGGGTCGGGTCCCAAAGTAGTGGTCTCACGCACCTCTGTCCAACAAACAGGTGATCTACATGGCCTACCATATAGAGCCTCATACGGTGCCAATCTAATACTAGACTGGTAACTATTGTTGTACGCAAACTTTTACCAATGATAGATGATCCTCCCAAGAACCCCAAAAATCAAGCACACAGGCTCTCAGCATGTCCTCTAAAATCTGAATGGTTCTCTCAAACTGATCGTCGGTCTGAGGATGAAAAGCTATACTAAAAGTCAAGCTCGTCCCCAAAGCCACATGAAGACTCTGCCAAAAGCGCAATGTAAAGCACGGGTCTCGATCAGAAATGATGGTCACAGGTACTCCGTGTAGTCGGACTATCTCCCGAATGTACAATCTGCTCAATCTATCCACTGAATCCTTCACTCGAACGGGAAGAAAATATGCAGACTTCGTCAACCTATCCACTACAACCCAAATAGCATCATGTCCCTTCGGCGATCGTGGGAGTATTAAGACAAAATCCATAGTGACATTCTCCCACTTCCACTTAGATATAGGCAATGGCTGCAACAATCCTTCTGGTCTCTGGTGTTCCACCTTTACTTGCTGACAAGTAAGGTATCGAGAAACGAACTAGATCACATCCCTCTTCATTCCAGTCCACCAGAACTGACGTCAAAAATCATGATACATCTTCGTGCCTCATGGATGCACTGTAAGACGCGAATGATGAAATTCATGTAGCACCTCAACACAGCACGACTCTGGCACAAATAGTCACCCTGACAACCTCAAACTCTGATCTGAAGCCACCGTTCATCCTGTTATGTCCTTCCCACTAGTAATGCGATCCTGTATCTTCTGAGCCTCCTGATCGGTCCGCTGAGCCTCTAACACGCGTACAACCAATGCGGGCTATGAAGTAACTGAATATAAGGTCGCACCTGCCCATGTCTCTCCGAGACATAGATCAAACTCTCCAATATCTCCCAGCATATCCCATTCTCATATAGCCACAGAAGCTAACAAACTATGAGATCTCCTGCTAAGCGCATCAGCTACGACATTTGCCTTACCCGGATGGTACTGCAAATCAAAGTCATAGTCCTCTAGCAACTCCATCCATCTTCGTTGGTAAAGATTCAAGTCCTTCTTCGAAAACAAGTACTTTAGGCTCTTGTGATCAGAGAAGACCTCGAAACCCTCACCATAAAGATAGTGACGCCATGTCTTCAAGGCAAAGACCACGGTTGCCAACTCCAGATCATGTGTCAGGTAGTTTCTCTCGTGCGTCTTCAACTGTCGGGATCCATAAGCCACAACCTTGCCTTCCTGCATCAGAACGCAACCCAAACCCTTATGTGATGCGTCGTAGTACATGGTGTAACCCAAACCTCGCTTAGGAATAATCAGCACTGGTGCACTGGCCAATCTCCTCTTCAGCTCCTGAAAAGATGACTCATAGGATTCACTCCACACAAACGTGACTCCCTTTCGCGTCAGACGCGTCATAGGTGCTGCTAACCTAGAAAAGTCCTTGACGAACTGCCTATAATAACGTGCCAAACCTAGGAAACTGCAGATCTCAAAGACGTTCTTCAGTCGCTGCCAATCCATCACAGCATCAGTCTTCGACGAGTCCACTGATACCCTATCCTTTGACACCACGTGCCCAAGGAATCTCACCTCTGACAACCAGAACTCGTACTTCTCAAACTTTGCATACAAGCGATGTTCTCTCAGAAATTACAAGACAACATGCAGATGCTCCTCGTGCATCTCTCTCGTGGGTGAATAGATCAGAATGTTATCAACGAATACCACCATGAAACTATCCAGATAAGGATGGAAGATACAGTTCATCAAACCCATAAAAGTCGTAGGAGCGTTCGCCAAATCGAACGGCATGACTAGAAACTCGTAGTGACCATAACGAGTCCAAAAGGTGGGCTTCGCTATGTTCGTGTCCCTAATCCTCAGCTGGTGATACCCTGACCTCAAGTCAATCTTTAAAAAGCAGCGTGATTCTCTCAGCTGATCAAACAAGTCATCAATCCTAGGCATAAGGTACTTATTCTTGACCGTCATCTGATTCAGCTTCCTGTAATCTATGCAAAGTCTCAAAGACCCATCCTTCTTCTTTGCGAACAAAGTTGGTGCTCCCCACGGCGACGCACTTGGCCGTATAAACCCCTTGTCAAGCAACTCCTGCAACTGCACCTTAAGTTCTAGCAACTCAGCAGGTCCAAAGGGATACGATGGCATAGAGATGGTAGCAATTCCTGGAACAAGATTAATAAAGAACTCCACATCTAGACTCGGTGGTAACTCAAACAAATCATCCGGAAAGACATCTGGGTACTCACAGACCATAGGGGGTAACTCCCCTCGAACCTCACCCAGATCATCTAACCTGAGAGCAGAAAAGAGGAAACCCAAGTTCCCTCGAACCCGAGCCACACCAAGCATAGACACCAAGCCCTCATCCCGATAACCCACAAAGTAAAATCAGTCGCCCTCGGGCCTACAGATCGACACCCTCCGGCGCTCACAATCTATAAATGCACGGTAGGTAGTCAGCCAGTCCATCCATAGGATGACATCAAATGTGGTCATGTCTAGAATAACAAAGTCAAACTCTAAACAACAACCGACGACTTCCAACACGCAAGATCTACAGACAAGACTCAACGTCACACTCCCACTGACTGGGGTTTCCACACTCATAGTACCACCCAACAGTTCATGTTCAGCCCCAAAGCATATGCAAAAGCATATGATATAAACAAATGTGATGCTCTGGTGTCGATAAGAACACTGGCCCATGATCTATAGACTAAAAAAGTATCTTTGATCATGGCTAGTGTAACAACAGCATCAGATGCAACTAGTGCTTTGGACGCACTGCGACCAGCAAGAACATAAGCCCTGGCCTGTGGTGGTCTGGTCTGCCCACCATAACCCTCAGTCGTTGGCTGTCTCACAGACTGAGCTGAAGTACCTCCCTCTGCAAACCTAGATGTCTGAGTCTTAGGCTGGTGCGGAGCCTGTCGCCTCTATACAGATGAAGCAACCGACGCTCCTGTCGCGCCCTAGATATTCCCCTCTCTGGGACAGTGTCTGCGAAAGTGGCCGAACTGACCACACTCAAAATAGATAGGTGGGTCTCTCGCCTGTGACTGGACGGGCGCTGAACTCTGAGCCGTGTCCTTCTACGGGCACTCAACTAAACGATTCCCCGGCTGTCCGCATCTATAACAGATCAACCCTCTGTGCTCTAGCCTCCTTGTCGAGGCCACTGAAAGCGTAGGTGCAGACGACTGCGGCTGATATGATCCTGCAACATGAGAACTAGGTCCAGACGACCTCTGGAGCTTTTTCCCGCACCTCTGGAACGGTGCATCTCTGCTGCCCTGCTAGCTCCTGCTCTCTCTAATCCTGCGGCTGTCTGCTAACGAGTTCTCTAGCCGGATAGCAGCTTCCACTAGCTTGATATACACCTCCACATCCAGAGCTATAACCCTATCCATGATAATAGGTCGAAGTCCTCTCTCAAACCTCCGAGTGCGCAACTCCTCTGTCGATACCATCTCTGGTACGAACCGTGACAAATTCGCGAACTTGGCTTCATACTAGACCACCGACAGATTCCCCTAAACAAGGGAAAGGAACTCCTTTCGGTACGTATCTCTCGAAGATATTGGGAAATACTCCTCCAAGAAGACTCTCGTGAAAGCGGCCCACGTGCCATCTACCATGGTCTTGACGAACTTCCACCACTCTCTAGCATCTTCCTGCAGTTGGAACGCCGCAAACTTTACGCGCAGAGCATGCTCCTCGATATCTAGAGTATCGAAGATCGATGTGGTCACTTTCAATCACTCAGTAGCAACCTTGGGGTCCGGCTCCCCAGCAAAGGTTGGAGGATCCAACCGCCGAAACTCCCTCATGGCCACACAAGCCCTTGGCTCAGGAACCCTCACACTAGCCCTGGTAGCTTCAGCCATCGCTCGCAAAGTAGCCAATATCTCCTGAACAACATCGGCGCCGCCCATGTCAGCACCACCCACTTGTTCCCATGGGGCAGGAATGTTTCCTTCCTCTAGAACTTGAGCATAGGCACGTCCTCGACCACTACTCTGTCCCCGCACTCCCCGCGTGGACATAAGTCTATAGGAAGCAATATAAACAGGATAAGCTTCCCTACATGTTACAACGTAACATAAACACATCATCATGCTATCACATAGCCACATAAGATCATGCAAACACGTCTCACATACCGAGGAGAACTAACAAGACAGACTCGTCAATTTGGATAACCTATTCAGATTCCCTGCTAGAAAACACATCGGCCAAATACGTTTCTAACTTGGTTTTCAAATCTGTTATTCCAAACGCCCTAAGATAAGACTCATCAATCCTGAGATTCAACCTCCATACTCACATATACACAACTATCATGCTCAGAAAGCTAGCAACGTGTTATAAAATAACGTTTAAACACATGCAAGCAAGCATACACAATTAGCCTCACTAGGTGATAAACCCCTTTTCCCATGGCTCTTAGGTATTCGAACCCAGAGCTCTGATACCAAGTTGTCACGCCCCAAAATCCCAAGGTCACGTGAAAATTCACCAAACACCAGTTTTATGAAAATATAAGTTTTCATACAATGAAATCTGCCTGTTGAAACCAATAGAATACCCAACAAAGAATCTCTCATAAGTAAATAACATACAGTTCCAACATGCATGTAGTATATCGCCTTATGGTGTACAAAACCTACTTTCAGAAACAGGCATACCAAAAAGAGAAAACTATAAAAGTCTTCTGCCACCGCGGGCACCACCAAAGCTACATCTCATCCACATCATCATCACCTGAAAATGGTTTTATAGAAAATTCTACCCGTGAGCCGAAGCCCAATAAAAACAGACAATAAAACTATAAAGCATGAAATATGCAATCATATAGAGTGGAAGCGTACTCAACCACAAAACCAAAATAGTTTTTTCCACAGACCACCACGAGTCTTAAAACGGTTTTATTTCATAAAACTCATGTTTTCATCTTTCAAATCAGGTGTTGCAACAAATACAAATAATTAACCACAGTTAAGAAAAAGTAGTAACCAAAAACATTGTTCTCTCACGGAATGTACCATCGGGGAAAAGGAAGAAAAATAAGTTCTTATGTACCGACTCCATCACAAGAAGACAGAGGTAACAACTATAGACTCCTATCAATTACCTTAGACCCTAGTCATTCAAGACTCGTTAGGTAATGACAAGTTCTATACAGAGCACCACGACGTAAATGCTGACTTTACGGGCAACAACCCGAGGGATAAAAGCACCAAACTGACCTTCTTTACGGGAATTACCCCAAAGGATAACAAAGGTACCTACTCTGTGCACGATTCTAGACTTTCATCGAGGGCAACTTGTGCCAAATACCCGTCATCCCGGTACATCTAGATAATTTTCTAAAAATTGAACTGTACCTCAACTACAAAAACCTTTCCACAAAATACATTATACATGTATTTAGATCCATCCATCAACATGGAGTTGTAACAAAAACATTTCAAAATATTTTTTTCCATTTTCAACAAAACGTTTCAAAACCTGAGACTCAACCCTAAAGGCGAGCTCAAAACCTCCAAAACATAAAATGTTGAGATTTCAATCAAAACCATCGTTTTTCAACAAAAATCACCGTTTTCAAAACAACCTTTGAAAACCATACGTCCACATGTCATAAGCTGTACTAAACCAAGAAAAGCGAAAAATGTGCTTTTTACCCAAAAAATAAGGTTTAAACACAAATATCACATTTGATGCATTTTCTACCGATGAAAAAGTATACAATTATATATAACACCCTAATACAGCAGTAGAGTCTAGAATCCTACGTCGGCGAGTCTAAACTCAAAGCCTCAAAATTTGAACCACGTCGGAACAGAAGTTAGCAGCGTAAATAGCAGGGATCCACAAGCTGATCCTCAAAAACTAGGCTCAAGAAACTCAAATATGTAGAGAGAAGGCAGAGAAAAAGAAGAAATAAACTTTTCCCAAACGTTCTAGCCCACTGAAATACTTATAGGCTCGGCAAAAAGGCAGTTCAGTCGACTGAAAAGGCCACTTCAGTCGACTGAAGCTCCTCAAAAAGCGCACCACCACCCAGTTCAGTCGACCGAACCCTTCAGTTCAGTCGATCGAACTCAAGAAAAATAGTTCAGTCGACTGGACCAAGCCCTCCAGTCGACCGAACACAAGAGTCACAACCTACTATTCTTCAGTTCAGTCGACCAAACATACCAGTTCAGCCGACCGAACTGCTGGGTCAAGCCTACTATTTTGGTTTCGATTTTTTAGTTCTAAGGCCAACCAAACAAGCCTAAACAAGGTCCGAGAAAGCATAAAATACATCTACATGCTGTTGTACAACTCTAAAACATAAACCATGCATCGATGATATATAACATGAGGGAAAACACATCAACATTTATATATATCAAAAATAAAATGGTACAGGGTCTCACACAACTTCAACTCTAAGTCTAAAAGACGGCGACTGTGGTAGATCAACCTCTAACTATTCCTACTATCTGCAACCACAAATATTACAGAAGAGTACACTGAGCATTATAATGAACAAAATAAAAACAACCACTTGGTTTTAGAATATTGAAAACATTTTTAAAAGAAGTTCAACATGCTTTCCATGAGAAGGATAAAAATGGTGCATTTGTTTCATCACAAAATATAATAAGTTATAAAGAATCTCCTCAATTTGGAAAAATGTAACTTGGGATCAACCGCCACAATTTATTGAATCCACTTTCTTATATCCAGACCCAACACCAACAGTGTCCAAGTAGTTATCTACCTCACAACCGGGAGTTCCAACAGTACCATAATCTCAATTCTCAATACACAGACAACGTGATGGAATGAGGGCTACTCTTCACCAAGTACGAGTGGTATGTGCTATAACGTGAGACTTAACCCAAAAGGCCTTTAAGAAAAAATAACCCCCGGTCAACGGGAAACCTCCCCTATAAGGACAAACAAAACCCATAATTGGGTAACCTCCTTCATTATGAGATATAAAGGACCAGAAACCCTTGTAACTTGACACTTTGGAACAACAATATAATATTGATAACATTTTATAAAATTATCTTTCACACACACATGCTTCTTCAAGAGATATGTATAGCACATTTAAGAAAAAATATCATGGCATTTCAAAATAAAGATCTCATGCTATCACTCGTCAAAATTTAACATAGTTCAAAGCATGAACATTGAAGCATTTTAAAGCATAATTCACATATTATTGTTAAAAGTAATTGCTAAGCACTCTCACCTTATTTTATGAATGCAAAAATCAAGCCTTCTCTAGCAAGCCAAGATTCATCCCTTAGGTAACAAAACCTCCGTGTCTAGCAAGCAACTACAATTGATTCGTAAACGTAAGATACTACCCCTTACGATCGTAAGTACTGAAGGACATTCATTCCTTTTTATTTAAAAATCATATTAAACATACATTCAAGCTTTAAATTTCTTAAGGAATTAATTTGATTTTAAGCTCATTATATTCAACACTTTCTTTAAAAAATTCATCATTTTAAATAGGGTTTGTAGCACAAATTTGGGGCATCTAGTCCTAAAATTAATTTCTGGTTTTTGGTCTAGGATAGATTAAAATGTCCTTAAAACATTTTATGAAAAGCACTTTGTTGAATTCTCATTATTTCTAAGTGATATGGCCCTCGCAAAGAAAAGCATTACAGCAGCCCTACGCTTAAGATAAAAAAAAAGATGCATATATAACAGAGAAAGAAAAATATGTTTGGGACATTAAAACATGTTCAAATCTTCTAATATTTGGATACGTTATATTTAAGATGTCTCCTAAAACTTTCGTGAAGGATCCTTGGTAGAGTTCTTAAGAAAATATTTTAGATTTTGACCATCTACAAAAATGTGTCAAGTCAGTATTTTAAAACTCTGTATTGGCAATTTTCAGAATTTAAAACACGGAGCATAAAAATTATTTGGGAGAACAAACCAACTCTTTTATTTCTCAATTTTTTACAGCAACTAGGTTTGGTAGTCTACTAAACATCTCAGGAAGAACACATTTTGATTTGTGCACTAAAAATATTAGTTTTGGATCTCACAAAAAGGTTGACCAGATTGAGTTTTAAACTACTTAACGAAAACAGCGACTTGCAGAGAGCTTTTGATTGATCAAAACTCATCACAACAAGCTCATGTTTGTTGTGTAGGTAGAAAATTATGTTAGCTACAATGTTTGTGAAGGGACCAAAGGTCGGATCACATTTTAAATTGGGGTTTTTGCCTCTGCAACAGAGACTAGTCTAGATTTGATATGTTTGGATAGAAAATTCACAACTCGAGATTTTTAAGTCCAAAACAGTTCAAACAAATTTTATATAAACAAAAACTTCAAGCGCTAACTCTGGACATACAATTTGCCCTCATGAGCTTTTTCTAGAATTAGTTATGATTTTTCAAATAGATATCCAGCAATTAAAATTTTTAGAACAAGGACAAAACCCAAGAACCTAACTTCATTTCTTCACGCATGGCCTAGATTTTAATTTATTCTTGACATGCAACAAGATTAGAGGTGAGATCAGAGAGTTTTGAGTAAAAATAGGTTTGGATTCAAAAGAACTTTCTTGGTTTGGATTGAATTTTTACACCTTTAGTAAAGACTTAGTTTTGACAACACCAACCTCAAATTCTTATTCTTATTCTTCTTCTTCTTCTTCTCTCTATATCAAACTAACTCCCCCTCTCTCTCTCTCTCTCTCTCTCTCTCTCTCTCTCTCTCTCTCTCTCTCTATATATATTGTGCTTCTATGTGGCCAGCTATGGAGAGAAAAGGGGTTGCTTTTTATAAAAAAAGTTTTGAAGTGGAGCAAAAATGATGTTGGGTGGTGGAAGTAGCTAATTGCCTTGCATGCAAACAAGGTGACATGACAACACAAGGCTTGTGTGTGTTGGGGGGGGGGGAGGGGAGGAGGAGGAGGAGGGAGGGAGGGGAGGGGATGGCTGGCCATGTGGGTGCATGGGCTCCCAAAATTTTATTTTTTTGTATATTTATTGTTATTTTGATAGTTCATGGGGTATAATTATACTACATTGCTACAAAAGGTGCTCAAAAATTGCTTTAATATGTAAAATAGTTACTATTTCTATAAAATTATATTAAATTATAAATTTTATGATTGGCATATTTTTCTCTACGCACTTATCTCATTTTCATTTCATTTGCATTTGCATTTCATTTTCATTTGCATTTTAATTTGCATTTCATTTGAATTTACATTTAGTCCACATTTGGCTTGAATAATCCCAGGCTGGTTAACTTTAACCTTCGTTAATTTATATAACATGTTGTATGTAAAACACATGGCCACCAAATTGGGCACATGGCCTCAGGTGGCCGGCCACTACTAGCTTTTTCTTCTTTTTTTGTATAATAATTATTTTATTTCGTTTTATCGTAAAAGAATTTCGAAAAATTTCTCATGGGTTCATTTCTTAGCTTTTTGGGCCTAACGTTTGACTTAGCTTGATTTGAATTTAGAGATTTGAATTTTCAACCATTTATGACATTAGGGTAATATTGGTCTTAATCTATTCTGAGTCCTGAGCTCAAGAAAGTTAAACAGTTGGATCGGCTTTTTTTAAGAAAAATTAGGTTCAAGAATTCATTTGATTTGAAATGTATTTTCCTTATATATCCATTTCTAGAGTATGGGTTATTACATTTAGTTGTTACGATCGTGAGCTTTCACTGTTATTTTTTGCAGCCGCCATGTATATTTATCACGGCCGCTATGTTTCTTTGACTATTTGTTATGGCCACAACTTTCTATTGTTATGGCCGTGATCTTTTATTAAACCCATAGCCTTGAAAATAGTGTTTGAACTTTCTGTCATCTCTGTTTAATCTTAAGTGCAGTATGTTAGAAGTTTGAACTGTTTTGCATGATCTTTCTAGGATTTTTCCTCTTTTTCTAGCATGCTTTCCTTAAATCCCTTCATATGCTCGTTTGGTTTTGACAATATGTGTAGCATGTTAGAAATCTAAACTGTACAACATATCCCTTAGGATTTCTTTTCATTCTTCTTTGATAGAATCTCTAGTTCTTCTTGTATGATTTATAGTGTTTTTTGTTCAAACAAATAAATGTAGCATATTTAGATATGATGACCACATTCATGACCTGTAGGATTTTACCCTTTCTTTCTTAGATAGGATTGTATTTTTCTTATTTGCTTTTGTATAGACTCTTTTTAACTTTTCGTTCTGTATTTGCTATTTTTGAAAATTTTAAAACAAAAATAAAAAATGATAAAGTAGAAGTCAACCTAATGGTTAGGCAGAGAGGTGCCTAACACAGGTACTAAGTTAGAGTTTCTTTATTTTCAATTTCATATTTCCTGCTATGGATTATTTACGTAATACAGAGTTTTAAAGTTCAATATATATTTGAACCTTGTTAATTTGTTGCTGGCTTTAATGGAATTTAATTATCATTATTTTTTGACGTACTTATTATATTAGAAGAAACAATTTTATAAGGTATGCACGCAGTGAATATAGGTAGGACTTATCAGATTGAAATAGGTAGGTCTACTAGTCACGACCAAAAACTATGATTGAAAATATTAAAGATTACTATTTTTTCATCTTGGTGAGTATCTGTGATTTTTATGGCCTTTTAATCTTGGCCAAAAACTGTGAATATTATGGCCTTTTAATCTCGGTTAAGAATTGTGATTAAAAGTATAGACTTTTAATCTCGACTAAAAAGATCACGGTTTTGTAACCGAGATAAAATGTAAAAGATTAAGGTTTAAAACCGAGATCATTAAGGATTATTGTAGTAGTATATGTTAGTCCAAGGGTTTTTTAATTTGATTTTGATGATTTTCATAATTCATTTTCTAAGAATAAATGTTTTTAATGGATAATATTTTGTATTTCCAAAATGAAAGTGTTAACACATTTTGAACAATCAAAGTTGACACTTTAGCCAAAAAAAAATGACTTTTATCTCAAAAGGTTCAAATATTTAAAAGTTCTTTAATTAGATTTTTTTTTTGTTGATCTTAATTGAAAATTAAGTCAAACACTTAAGGCAAAGTATACTTGAAACTTATCAAGTGTGTCA
>JAULJZ010221221.1:0-17708 GCA_032270985.1 Heliamphora pulchella
TGGAGCAAGATGTGACCGGGGTGGGTTCCAGGTCAGGCTGGGGTTTTTATATTGGGAGGATTTAAGGGTGGACAAGTTAATAAATCAGGTCAAGTAAAAAAATGGGTCACGTTATTCGAACGGGCCGTCGTCCTCCTAGCTAATGCGAGAAACATGGGAAGTTCCTAGGGTTTTCTGGGCCCCAAAAAGAGAAGAGGAAGAGGGTGCACTGGGGTTTCAGCAAGGTGACGAGGGAGGAGGGGTGCGCTAGGGTTTCAGCTAGGGGAAAAGGGAGGGTCAATGAAGGTGAAAGGGGGTGAGGGTCGACGAGGGGCTGGTCAGCGAAAGCATAGGGTTTCGGTAAGAAGGAAGGGTGAGGGCCAATGAGGAGGAAGGGGCGAGATTTGACGAGGCTGGTCGACAAGGAGGATTTGCTGAGGGTTAGCCAGTAAGGTCTACAATGGCTCGCGACACGAAGACTTGCGACACATGATAACAGTGATGATGGTAGCGACAGAGCTATTACGTGACCTTTGGCCAATGGCACTAATGGCTGCCGACGGGGTTCGCAAATCTGGAAAGGGTTTTCGAGTTTTCGCGAGAGATGCCAACAACAAGTGGAGGGATGACGGTAATGAATGGTTATTATCGTTCGGGTAGGGCTTGTGTTGAAGAAGAAGAGAGAGGTATGGAATTTCGAACCTAAACTTTGATACCAATTGATGCCGAATCAAAAGAAGAAGAAAGGGAGAGAATGGACATCGAAGGGGCCACAACCATAATTCTCAAACACACAATATTATTAATCAAAACTGATAATTACATAGATAACTACCTTATTTATAAGAAAACCTAGCAAAAGAAAAATAATATATTAAATAATAACTTAACTCATAAGTAACTAGTAATAAATTATAAAACTACAAACGACACTTACTAGACCAAAAAGATTGGTTCACTCACGTTGGGTCCTTAGGCTTGACTCAAGGCTTCCAGGTTGGATAACGACTCTCTAACCAATTAACAGTTACGCCATCATAAAGGCTTTGTGAAAATATTACCCAACTGATCATCTAAACAAACATAAAGAGTGGCAATCTACGTCCTTGTTAATCCTAAATAAAGTGGCAATTAACATCCATATGGTTAGTGTACTCAAAGAAAACATGATTGTTAATAATAAAGATAGTGATTTGATTGTGACAAAATATTTTCATAGGAGGACCAAGGTAGATGCCAAAGTTCATAAGGAAAAAACGAAAACATGACATTTAAAATATGGTATTACGTTATAGCGACACTTAACTTCAACACTAGAACAAATAATAAAATTTTGTTTTTTACTATGCCAAGTAACAAGATCGCTTATGGCAAAAGTACAATAACAACCTTATAAAGTGACTTCCAGCCACATCAACACCACTAGACAAAGAATCAGAGGGTTGATACAACAACTACAATAGCCGTTGTCTCATACACTTTTCAAATAGCAAGATACAACAAACAACTGCAAAATGAGATTTGATGAGGAGCATGCACATGATGATTGTTAGCGTAGCTATTTTCTTATTTAATTTCTACTATTTATACTTGGAGGACCTTCTTGTAATTTAGACTTTTATTATTTTAATATAAATACTTAGGAGAGTTAGAAGTGCAAGGAATTGATTAAAAAACCCTAAACCTATTCTCTTAATCCTCTTTCTCTTTCTCCTTTCTCCATCTTTAACCCTAAAAATCTAAACTTTAGACTTCGACTTAGTATAAGAGCTACAGATCCTAAGCAAAGAGTGTCGGACATCACCCGGGACCAATCGGAGTTGCTGCCATCAACAATCCAATGCTGACACCATGCTGACATCAACGTGGTAAAGGGAAATTGATCCTTAGATCTTGATCGACTGGTTCATCTAAGCATTGTTATGATATTTCCACAGTTTTTTTAGACCATCTGAGAAGAGTTTCGATTTTTTGAAACTTTTCGGTTCTTTTAGAAACTTTTCGGTTCTTTTAGGGGGATTTTTTCTGTTCATGGATTTTGCTATTATTGCTTCAAATTAGAGGATCCAATCTCATCTATTAGGACAAAAATAACTTTTGGAAGTGTCAATTTGCATTCCCTTGATTGGATTTTGGCATTATGGTCGAATTCAGTACCTGTTCGTGTGCCTTCAGCTTCGAGCAACGTATTCTGGTTGTGCAACTTCTGCCTTCTTTGTTTGCTTTGCTTTGAGACCTCAGATCCTTGGTATGTGGCTCGAAAATCATCTTGTTGTGTAGCATTTATTTGGAGATTGTGGTCGTCGACGATTTTTTTAGGGCTTTCTACCGTTTGCTGTTTGTATTGATTTGGAGATTGTGGCATTTATCCTGCTCTTTCTGTTCTTGGTTTCTTGTTATGGATGAAAACAAAGTCTCCTTACTTAGGGATAATAATATACCCAAATCTATCACCTCCACCAAATTAAATGACTTGAATTACTTAACCTTGGCACATGTGGTCAAAATTCTTCTGTAGGAAAATGGAAAATTGAAGAATGTGACTGATAATCCTTAGGCTAAAACAGATCCCAAATATAAAGATTGAATATGTGAAGATTCGATTGTTATGGGCTGGTTGTGGCATAGCATGGAACCTACTGTTACCGCGACCATGGAATTTGTGACACCTCTGCAAAATAGATTAAAAATCTAAGACAGATCCTTTTCTACTGCTTCTACATACCTTTTATTAGATGTTTGATGGATTTGACCCCATGCTATGCATCTGCACCTACACCCAACACGTGTACCCAAGTCTATGTAACATAAAACTTAAAATTAAGTTTGGTTACATATGAGGGGATGCTGAATATATAAGTTGCACCCTTGCTAACAAATTAACTTTTAAAGGTGGTTAATAGTTTCCAAATCTTAGTCAATGCTAGATTATCCATTATTAAAAGATTTTCTTTCCACCCATCATCAGACACATTTTTCCTAGTTGTAATCATAATTAAATAATTTAGTTAAAGACTATGATGTCCAAGTACTAACACCTGCATTTGGATGGTTATCAGCTACCTAACACGACACTCTTCAGTTTAAGCTAAGGTCAAGACACCTAACCCAACACGCCAAATTAAAGGGTCTTATCTCTTCCTGGTCATGCCCATGCAGGGTGCTGCGAGGAGCAGACAAGGTATAGATCTGACCTTTGGTATTATCTGTATTCATGTTTGGAAACCAAAGGTTTAGCTGTTATCTGCACAAACTGAGCAACCACGACAACAAATTACAGTAGAATTTCCTACGTAAGTTGAAAACTTAAAAAATAAGTTCCTATATAAGCTGAAGATTATGAATTTTTCTAGTATCAAACTTCTAGACACAATCAATGATGCTGATAAACAAGAGAAAGTAAAGCAACCATCAATAAAACAATCCAATAAATAACATGCGAACATTACATTAGTGATAGGAGGCTATCTACCTGAGAAATCATTCCAATCACAACTAGTCGTCCATAGACTGCAAGTGCCTTCAAGCACAAATCAAACATTTCACCGCCAACGGACTCGTAGACAATATCAACACCTTTTGGGAATTCATTCTTTAGAACCTAAAGAATGAAAATCATAAACACACATTCAAAAAAAAATGTAAATGGCCATAATCACATGTATTGCACAGTTGGATGGAAGAATCAGACGTTGAATCATCTATCCTCAACCAGAACTTGGCAGAGAAAATAAAGATAGAAGGTAAAAGTAGATGTTTTTACAGCATTTTTTTGTTTGAAATACTCGTAAAAGAAAACATGGTCAAGAAGGAAATCCAAATCATGTAAAGTTTATGCCATTAATTACATTGAAAAATGCCAGATCATAGACAATAATAGGTGTCGCATAGTCATGTTGCAAAACATTTGCACCGTGTTTTGGGAGACTATCTGGATTCTGGATTATTATGTCTGTGGGAAACTTTATTCTAAAAATTGTTTACTTGAAGATGAAAAGATAAATAACATTTTTAATTAAGGACAAATTGCACTATTCCTCCCGAGTTTTCACATTCAGGCAGTTAGATCCCCTTTGTCTTTGAATATATACAGGGATCTTCCCTGCTGTCCATGGGCCGTAACGAGCAAAAGGCAATTTTATGTAATTGTAGAAGAATTAATGAATGAAAAACAAAAAAGGTCTTCTGTCACCTCTCAAACATATTTTTTCCCTCTCATTCTCCTCTTTCTTGGACAATTCTGTTCTTCCTCTATTCTTTCTCCCTCTAAATTAATTTCTCCCAACAAAAAAAAGAAAAGACAAGACATCTACACCTCTGCAACAACCAGACCCTTAGTCTTCTATAATTGACTCCCTCCCCCTCTCCCTCTTGATTTTTGAAAAATAGTTGTCCCAAGTGCAACTATATATATGCATATAGCCTGTTAAAAGTACCCATAATCAACTGATGGTGGCTTGTGGAGGTGAAGTTGGGGATTAGGTTTTTCCATTAGGTCTTTCATTTTGGTGGCCTAGGCAATGAAGGTGCTAGTAAGTTATCAATGAAAATAAAAATGGGGATTGGAGGATGACCGTGGTGGTTAATGAGATTGTGGCAAGTCTGGGGAAAGGGGAGAGAGTATAAAAAAATCCACGGTTATTCATTTTTCATCATAGAATGAAAAAGAAAGAGAGGCAGCAATGGTGGTTCCAGTGGATGGAGCAAAAATGGAGGTTGTGATGGGCTAGGTTCTCAATGATGGTAAAGGTATGGTGATCCTAATGGGATGATGCCAGAGAGCTAGGAGGTCAGGTGATCGTGATGGAAAAATGGAGGTGGAGAGCAATTGGAATGGTGGATGTGATGGGTTTGGTCGCTACCAATGGCAAATTGTGGTGACTGTGATGAGTAATGCTGTAAAGCTAAAAAGAAGCTGCTATGGGCAACAAAGTTGTAGAGTTCGGGCCGGTGCATGATTCGATCAATTGAAGACGAAGAAGGCGAAAAAGAAAGATGAGTATTCCATTGATTAGCTACAAGGTTACGGTATGGACTTGGGTTGAAGATCAGACAAAGTCTAGCTTAGGACAAACAATAGTTGTTGGGTATAGTAGATGCCATTATTTTGTGTTGTTCGCATACGGGTTCTGACCCTAGAGATGAATTGTAGTGAGCGAGCAAGCAAGAGAGAGTTTAAATATAAAACTAATCGTTATCTATTTTATAATAAACATGTACCTTTCTAAAAAAATAAGTTCCTTTGAAGGAAATTGAAAATTTATATTGTAAAATTGTGTCTCATTTGGCACATCTAAAAAGCCCAGCTTTTTTGCTTTTTTAGAAAAAAGTTGAAACTTAAAAAAAGTTATATTGTTTGGGAGGATTTTCTGGAACTTAAACAAACTGAATTGCATGGGATGATTTGCTTTTAAAAACTTTTTGGCTTTTAAGCTTGGTTGGGATGGGAATAGAATTTTTAGTTGTTTGTTGAAATGCCTACTTTCCCTCACTTCTTTAGCTTTTAAGTTCGTTTGAGATGAGAATAGGCTATTTTGCATTTTTGAAAAGTGAATAGTTTTTTTCCTGAGGGTATTATGGTCATTTTGTTCAATCGCTTTTAAAGTTTTTGATATGGGATAGGTGGTTGTCTAAGAAAATAGCGAAAAAAGTGAAAGGGGCTTTCATAGTGATCCCAAACATCCCAGCTTTTATGTTTACTTTTAAAGAAAAAACATAAATGGGCCCCTAGTCTTACGGTTGAATTCATTTAATGCGATTAGCAGAAGGGCAGGTCCTTGCATATTTCTTTAAACAAGAGTTTAGTTGGTTGAATGCCAACTTCAGGATAGGATAGCACAGCCCTCAATTGAATGTAAAAAAATTAATTTAAAAAAAAAACAATTTTCGGGGGGTGGGGGTAGGAGGAGCCCACAACATCACACATATGGAACCAGTTGATTCTTTTATTTTGTAAATTTATTCATCATTTATTCATTGGTATATTTTTGTTATTTTGGAATTTATCTCAATAGAGTTATTATGATAGGATGTTTTAATTTGTTTTCTATCTTTAGCCTTTTGTTATCATCTGGAAGAGTCTATTTAGGGACATTTTAGGGTATCTTGGATATTGATGAATAAATCATAATTCCTTTATGTAAAATTGACATGGATTCCAGTTCAACCCCTTGGTGTAGATTCCTAAGGTTCCTTAGGTGTACAAGTCTAAGGGTTTGTTCTTTGATTGTCCTGTATGAACATGTGTTTATATCTCAGGTATAGCTGAGATTTTGTTTTCATTGGGCGGATTTTTCCCATGTTTCATTGGGCTTGGTGGCCACATTAAAGAAGGAATACGCCTTGGTCGCTAGGACTGGTCCACCGTGTTTTAGTATGGGTTGCCCTTTATATAGGGTAACAAAAAAATATATATGGGATGACTTTCAAGCTATCCTCAGATTGGAGTTTCTGATAGAGACGGCCGTGATGCCGTATAACAACACTACGTGCATGATGGGGCAGTGTGTCAGGATGGATTGTGCAGGCATAATGATTATTTTACGATATAGCTCGTCCATTATTATATAGTGTTGCCAAGCTTCTCGGGCTGTGAGAGGGATATTTTAAAGCAGATTTGTTTTGTTCATCTCTCTTGCTGAGAGATGTGTGCCCTCAGGCTGTGAGCCCCTAGGTCACATGCAATGAGCTTCAGCATGAGATCTTTCTTATTTAGTAATAAAATGGTTACCAAAAAAAGAAAGTTCACTCCCCTCCATCCCCGCTCTCCCCCAACCCAAAAAAAACAGAGAGAGAGAGAGAGAGAGAGAGTAGAAAACCCAAAACAAAAATAAAACAAAAAAAAACTCGAATCAAAGAATAAGAGAACATACAGTTTTTATGTCTTCTGCTTTATAGTCAATAACACGATCAACTCCCAAATCTTTCAATAGCGTAGCCTTTTCTTTCCCTCCACAAGTTGCAACCACTGTATTTCCAGCTAATTTTGCAAGCTGCACTAACCAAGGTAAAATCAGAAAAAAAATTGTATCATAAGAAGATAATAAAGTAGGGAAAAACACTTCTTCATCTGAAAAAGTTATCAAATACATTGTAAATTTACCTCAAGCGCATAAATGGCACAGTGCATGAAGTGAGTAAATTTACCTCAACCACTGTGTAAAGCCTTTAGCTACAAGGTGGGCCTTATACCGATCCATAAAACAATTTGCTAAATACTTTACATTAAAAACCCACTTACACCCCCACAGTTTTCTCACCAAGGGCAACGGTACAAGATCACAAATATGATTAGATTCCAAGGCATCCATTTTAGTTTGCATGGCGATAACCCACTTGGGATTCTAGAGAGCTTCAGACGTAGACCGGGGAATCCGCACATAGGTGATCTTGCCAAGAAAAGTACCGTAGGAAGCTGAAAGACCGGCATAAGAAATAAACTGGGAGATGAGATGGTTAGTACTGCTAAACCAACCATAATGGGAAGGGGGTTTGCGATCACGAGAAGGATAACAAGGAGAAGGTGTTGATGCAGAAAAGAAAGGAGAAGAAATATCTGAACCTGGATCCAAAGAGAGCTCTGGCAAGGAAGGCTGAGAGCAAGGGTGGCGAGAATACGTTTGCAAAGGGATGGGAGACTGGTGTACTGGTGGAGAGGAAGGTTCTCCCACTAAGGTAGAGTCAAATATGGGAACTGGACGAGCACTCGAGGAGGAGACCACCATAGAAGGACAGGAAATAGATTCCTGTAAAGAGGACACAGTGTGATAGAAGGGAATATCATCATAGAAAGTAACATCAAGAGAGTGAAACATGTGACAAAACATGGAATCATAGCAACGATAACCTTTGGGCATAGCAGAATAGCCTAAAAAGATACGGTGAATAGACTTATTATCCAGTTTAGTACGAGTTGGGCAATGATTCTACATGAAACATGTACAGCCAAACACACTAGGAAGAAGAGGAAATAAAAGACGATCGGGTAGAAGAACCTGAAGAGAAGTCAAACTATGCAAAATTTGACTAGGAGTGCGATTAATGAGGTAAATTGCAGTAAGTACAGCCATATGTCAATAAAACTTAGATACGTGAATGCCAGAAAGGAGGCAACGAACGACAAATATAATATGGCAGTTCTTATGTTCTGCCACACCATTCTGTTCCGGAGTGTAAGAACATGTAAGTTATTGTAGGATACCCTTCTAATTAAGGTGTGAACAAAAGGCATTAGAAATGTACTCACCACCATTATCAGTTCGTATTTGTCGAACAACAGTGAAATTGAGTTTTTCACCATCTGGAGGAATTGAATAAGCAAGGGTAGCACATTAGATTTTCTTTTAAAGTAAATAAACCCATGTGCAGCGAATATGATCATCAATAAAAGTCACATAATAACGATGTCCAGATAAAGCAACAACCAAGGAAGGCCCCTAGACATCTGAATGAATAAGATCAAAAATTCTAGACACATGATGCATGCGGAAAATATAACTGGTGCGAGTATGTTTAGAGAGTTCACATGTCACACAATGAAATTTATGGTCTTTACAAGCTTTAAGGAATGGATGAAATAACAAACACAAATATTGAAAGTTTGCATGTCTTAAACGGGCATGCCAAAGACCTAAAGTTTGAGGAGAAAAAAACATTAGATTTGGATTCTAGCAAGACAAAAACTTGAAGACTCGATGTAGACCGGTGTGATAGAGACGGCTCCCCAAAGTAATACAGCCCATTGCGCTCATATCCCTTGGCAAGAATTTTCTTTGAACTTAGGTCCTAAAGCAAACAATGAGTGGGGAAGAAAATGGCAGCACAATGAAGGTCTTTAGCAAGATGACTACCAGATAGGAGATTAAAAGCAAAATTAGAAACATGAAGAACATAGTCAAGGGTAATATCAGAAGAAAGAGACATAGGACCCTTATGACGAATGTATGAGGTGGATCCACAGCAAGGCAAACAGTGTGGTTTACTAAAATAACTAAGGCAGAAAACAAAGATAAATCACCAGTCATGTGATCATTGGCTCCGGAATCCAGAACCCAAGTAGGTTTTGCAGACCAAACGTAATAGGAATACCCGTGGCCAGAGTAGTAGCGAGAGTCAAAGATATGCCCCGAGCCCAAGCAGTAAATGAGCCAACGTTTGTCACATGTTAAGAGAAGAAAAGATTTGATGAAGATAACCTCGGCACACCATTGTCATTTGATCTAATCATACTGTGCAGTAACAAGATGCTACCAAAAAAATATATATAACCGGAGAAACGACACAGTCAAGCACACTGCTACCAAAACATTACCAGTAGCCCCACAAATCCCCAATCTGAGAGATGTATAAAAAAGGTGTCACCGCATCAGCAAATTATACCGAAGTATTTCAAAGAGACCCGAATAGAATCGAGCATACCCGAACCAAATAAATTATCGAGTCAAGGATCCCAAATCAGGGTTAATAAAGGAATTTAGAGATCCCAAACCCCCATTATCTATTCTCAGCATTTCATTCTCTCTGTTCAAAGAACCAAAAATTTACCCATAAGAGAGAGAGAGATGGACAAGCCTTCTGCCTTTCTAGTGGACAAGCCTCTCAAACATCCCCAAGAAAAGTGTCATGAGATCAGCAGAGGTTGACGGTGGCAACAACAAAAATTATTGACGATAGCAGCGAAAATCAACGACGACGGTGACGTGCGTGGTTGGTTGAACCACAGACCCTCAAGGGTGTCGGCGAGGGCTATGGTTGCACACCAGAGGACTAGGGTTTTGGCTGTGCTAAACCAGAGGACTAGGGTTTCAACTGTACTAAACCAGAGGGCTATGGGGATAGAGGGCTAGGATTTCGACTGAGGTTTGAAGGTGTTGGCGAGGGCTATGGCAATGGAGGGGCTGCGAACCAGAAGGCTAGGGTTGCGGAAAGACTACCAGTTGGCGGTGAAGGGGTGGGCAACGGCTGTGTAGAGGTTTGAGGTTTTTTTTTTTTGAGTTTGGCTCTTATACCAAAAAGAACAAAAGAATTGTATAATTTCAACAATACTATCAAAGAGGTATAGTTATCTATTTATAATGATAAAAAAAAAAAAGAATTACAGAAAAGAAAGAAAATAACTTGCAAATTAAATTACAATCAATATAATCAAATTATAATTAACGAGGTCCTAATTTTCTAATGTATTGATTCCAATAGGAATAAGGAGCTTCAAGAAGTAAGCAAAAACAAAAACAAAAAAAAACAAAACAAAAAGAACGTAAAAAAGTTCTCAATACATATATATAATAAAAATTTGGAAATTTAGGGAACCTGAGTTGAAGACTCGTAACGAACTTTATCGTAAGCTCAATTCTATGGATGGGGGAAAAAAAGATACGTACAAACTTGCCAAGATAAAAGTCAGAAAAAGTAGAGACCTAAACTACATTCAGTGCATTATAGTGAAGATGAGAGATTGCTAGTTAAGGAAGGTGAGACTAAGCAAGGTGGAGTTATTTAGAAAAGCCATTTAATAAAAACACAAAGTGAGATAAGGGGAAGAGAGGAGAGAGGAATGTTTTGTAATTTCTTAGTCAAAATAATGCTACACGCAATAACATTACATGTTATGACTTCATAAAAAAAATAGAGACAACAATACCCTTACTATTAATAGTCATAATTCCCAACAAAGAGCATTCAAAACTTCAATTTAGGAGAACTTAACTCTATTAGTATTATTAAATAAAAAAAATTCCACAATATCAACATAATGGAGGTGAAGTTGGTTGCGCTGAAGAAGAGAGTGGGAGTAATTGCAGGACCAGTTGGAATTCATATCTATGTCTAATAAGTGTCTGGGAAATGGAGGGACAGTTGGGTTAACTAATTTTTTTAACAAGATCTTGATTTTTATGAAAACAACTGTTGAATAGATGAGAAGTGCAATTTCCAAGTTTCAAACATATAAGAACCAGAGGGCATTTCATGGTCGTATTACTTACCAACAAATTAAGTTTGTGAGACTAACAATGAAATTTTAAGAGAGTAGTTGGGCAGAGATTAATAAATGGGACAACGGTTTCACAAAATCAATTTGGTTCCATGCATGGGATTGTCTTCTATGGAAACTTTTTTTCTATTAGGGATACTAATGGAAAACTATTTAAAAAAAGGACCTCCATAAGCAAGTATCAATACTATATAGGCCTCGTTTGGGATGTCTAAAAAGCCAAGCTTTTTAGAGGTTTAACATTTTTGAAAAAAGAGGAGGAAACAAAATTAGCTTGTTTCGAACTATGTGACTTTTTGGCTTTTAAGATCGTTTGGAATAGCTTTTTTCATTTTTGCTTTTTGTTGAAATGTCTAATATACTCTCACTTCTTATGTTTAAGTTGAAATGTTTGGTATGGCTTTTTTTACCTTTTTTGAGAATAGAGTTCGTTTTTTTTTGTTGAGAGTTTTATATGGTCATTTCATACAACAAAAAAGTTAAGTGTGTTTGGGATGTGAATAAAACTTTTTCTAGAAAAAAAAAAAAAGAAGGAAAAAAATATTGAGCCCTTTTGTCTTACCAAACAATCAAAAAGGTTGAGTTTTTTTTATTGAGAGTATTATTGTCATTTCATATAATAAAAAAGTTAGATTGTTTGGGATGTGGATAGAACATTTTCTTGGAAAAAGGAAAGAAAAAAAAGTATTGAGCCTTTTTGTTATACCAACCAGTGCAGCTTAAAGCTTACTTTTAAGCCAAGAGACATTAAGAGAGAGAGAGAGAGAGAGAGAGACCAAACAAGTTCAAAGTTATTAGAAACATGCAGATGGAGCTATGACTAGGGCGAGAATAGTAGGAGGACAAGCAAGTGGATTTCCACTAGTGATTAGCTCACATTAGAGATCTACGCTAAGTCTTCATATTTTTGCATTAGATATGAACTTTTTAGAAACATTCACGAAATATCCACTGGGGTTTGTTACTAGCAGCCGATATAGTTTTAGTTGATGAAACAAAAGGAATAAATGAGAAGCCAAAGTACAATGAAATATTGTATGAAGTGTAACATTAGCAAACTAGAAATAGAGATAAAAAGGATAAAAACTTAATGAGCAAGAGATAACATAGAGTGACTAATTCCATACATTGGGTCAATAATTCATAAAGATAAATGATTGATGTGGCACATTGACTTAAATGGAATAAATGAAGTAAAGAAGTGCTTCAAAATTTTATAGGAAGTTTTGTATGGTTGCAATAGGACCTATTATGGTGTAAAGATGTTGAATATTAGGCGATTAAGAAAAAACTTGTTTAGAAAATGAGTGTAATTGAAATAAGAATGTTGAGATAGATGAGAAAGACCAATTGAGATGTTAAGGTCATGCATCATATAGACCATGTAGTGCACCTATAAAGAGGAATGATATGATACACATGAAGAGTGGTAAACAAATAAAGGAAGACGAAGGAGAACATAGGTAGAGCTTATATAAAGGACATGATTACCTTAATTCAACTAATAATAGTACTTGAAATTCAAATCAAATCAAATTGCTAACCCCAAGCCATTGGGACAAAGGCTTATTGAGTTGTATTGAGTTGAGTTCAAAATTTTTACCATAACACTAGGACAGAATCACAAGTTTGTAATGCAGGAATTGGAAGTACTAAAAGTTTCTCACCAAAGCATGAGAGCATCAGCTCAAGCAAGGTATCTTGTAAGTGAAAACCATAGGCCAAACAGGATCTGAGTTGAATACAATCAAAATATCTGAGATGAGCATAGGCTTAAGTGATGGTGCAAACCAAACTAAGCCTTGTGTCCCAATTAATTGAGATTGGCAACATGAATTCCTTTTCTTCATCCTACTCTATCAAGGGCTATGGACAAGTAATGCAATAACAAAAAAAGGGGAAAGAAAAAAAAAAGCGCGCCGGGGGGAGCTACTCTGTCTTTTGCTAACCTACAACCTATAAATGTAACCCAGCCCAAGTGCACCTCCATATGCAGACGTTTATCCTCTCATTTAGCTTCAAAGCATCAAAGCTACAGCCATGGACTCCACAAATAATGGCGCATTGATGCACTACGTGGAGGGATAAAAAAAGTAGCGCAAATGGGTCACAACCCTAACATAAAAGCCACACCCTTGAACACAACTTTTATTAATCACCTCTGAATAATACATCAAGAGGGCCTATTTATAGGCCTAAATCCCTAATTTTAAATAAAAAAAAAAAAATCCTAAGTTAAATGAAAATAAAATAAAATTCTAATAAGAAGATAATCAAACTAATTACAATCCTAAACTAAAAGTAAACAATATATAAATTAATAAAATACAATAATTAATAAATCAAAAAGTTGACCTTGTATGTCCTCTATATTCTGCATCATTTTCCTCCACTAAGAAAAAAGAACTCGAGTACTCGACCTCGATTTCTCCTTGAAAGTTGAAATTGTTAAGAGTGATTCTTTTCTATTTATTTTATTTCTTTAATGGCATTCTTGTACTTATCTTTGACCTAATAATATATAAATATGTGTGGGTGAAGGAGGCCAATTAACTTATCCTGAACCCTTTCTTTTTATCTCTTTTCTTCTCTCTTATCTCTTCTTCTTCTTTCTTCAAACCCTAATTCAGTATTCTACTATTCAACTTGATATCAGAGCATCCGATCTAACCCTATAAGAGTTGTAAAACTTCAGCCCTGGTTACACAGAGAAAACGGCGCGTTAACGTCATTTTCTGTACGATGACGTCAACACTTGTACAAACACGGCGAACGCCGCTCCTCTGATTCCGACCATCTCGATTTACTAGTCCTTGTGGCGATTTTTCCTTGATTTTTTGAAGAAGATTGACGTGTCCCATGATTTTTTTAAGTTTTCAAGATTTTTGAAACCCTAGGGCTTCGATCTGTTAGTCGCGACTTCGATCTTGGTTTTTGATGGTCGAGCTCTATCCTATAGGTGCCGAATCTCTGTCCTCATGTCAGATCTATGCTTGTTTGGTGCTTATGGAAGATTTCTAGTCAATTTTTGTCCCTTTTGAAGGTCGGCACTTGCCGTTTTCAACTTCGCCATTTGCAATCTTCTTTTTCTCGACTTCGGCGGCTTCGTTTCTTGGGTTTCTTGCTTCGTTTGGTGCTTATGGAAGGTTTCTAGTCGATTTTTGGCCTTTTGAAGGTCAACACTTGCTGTTTCAACTTCGCTATCAGATCTATGCTTTGGTTCTTGCTATTCTGTGATTTGGTGTGAAGATCTTCAACTAGTTGTCTTGGTCTTGCTTCGCATTTTGGTTTCTTGGGTTCGCATCATAGATTGCGTGTTTTTTTGGTCAATTTCTGTTTTGATTACATTTTTTTTTAAAGTCCTATGGTTGAGACAAAGATTCTTGATCTTAAAGATAATGACTTGCCACGATGTGTCACTTCTAAATGCCTTAATGATGTGAATTATTTAGCCAGGGAACATGCCTTTAAAATTTTCCTTAAAGGCAAACAGAGGTTGAAGTACATCACTGATCCTCCTCCACCCAACGGGGATCCTACTTTTTCTAGTTGGGAAACGATTGATTCTATTATTATGGGTTGGCTGTGGCATAGTTTGGAGCCTCACATTGCTACTACAATGGAATTCTGTGAAACTTCCAAGCAAATCTGAGACTCTCTTGCAGATTCTTTCTTGAACCAGAGCAATGTATCCTATGTTTATGAGCTATTGAGCAAATTTTTGCAACCAAACAAGCTGGGAAATCTTTGTCTAAATATTACAATAAACCCAAGCATATATGGAATCAATTATTGCAATATCGTCATTTCACTATTGATTTACAACAATAGAAGCGCTAATGGGAGGACTTCATGATTGCATCCTTACTTTCTAATTTAGATTATGATCTTCGTGGGTTTAAGGACCAAATTCTGACTAGTGAGACTTTGCCTACTACATCTAATGCATATTATCGGTTGTTACGTTCCTCGTTGGGCCAATCTACTGGTATACCTAGTTCTTCTGCTTCTCTATCTGCGTCTAAATCCTTTGCCTCAGTTTCTACCAATAGCGGTCGTGGTTCTTTTCGTGGTGGCCGTAATTTTTGTGGCAGTTCTCAAGATGGTGGTCGCAATAATGGTCGTGGTGATAGAAAATGTGATCACTGTGGTGGTACTAAACATACTGAACTATATTGTTGGGCTAAGTATGGTAAACCTGCTTATGTTAATCAAGTTATTGACCACACATCTCAATCTCAAATCTCCCATGTGTCTTCCCATCAGATGTCTTCCTCTTCTGATTCTCATAGTGCTCTCACTACTCAGCATAGGGAGATTGTTCAGACATTGCGGTCTGTTTTACCTCCATCTTCCACGGCTACTTTAGCCAATTCAGGTAATATTGCTTATGCAGCTCTTACATTTCTTTCATGGATCCTTGATTTTGGCACTAGCTTTCACATGTCTGGTAATCCATCGGTTTGTTCTCATTTAAATCATATCAAGCATCATATTGTTTTAGCAAATGGTTCGTCTCGACCTATGCAGGGGTGGGGTGTTCTCCATCCATTCCATCATTCTTTTTGCCTTCTAGTCTTTATGTTCCTAATTTTTCCTTAAATTTACTCTCTATTAGCCAGTTAACTAAACATTACATTGTTCAATAACATGCTCTCCCACTTCTTGTGTTTTTCAGGACCTCCAGACCAAGAACATGATTGGTTCAAGGCATAAGAAGAATGGCCTCTATTATCTTGATCTTGCTTCCCCTTCCGCTACTTTCTCTGTTTTGAGTGCTACAGTTTCTCCCCTTCAGTGACATTTACGTTTGGGCCACCCATCTATGGCTAAACTTAAGTTAGTTGTTCCCAATTTGAGTCATATGTTTGGTTTTAATTGTGAAGCTTGTCAGTTAGGAAAGCATCACCGTAGTTCTTTTCCTACTAGTAGTCGTAGTCGTTGATCAGTGTCCTTTGATATAATCCATACAGACATTTGGGGTCCTTCTCGAACTCCCAGCAATAATAGATATTTTTATTATGTTATTTTTATTAATGACTACTCTCGCATGACTTAATTGTTTTTGTTGAAAAGTCAATCGAAAATACCTTTTATTCCCTCACTTTAACAATGAAATTTATACCCAATTTGGTAAACGTCTCAAGGTTATTCGATCTAATAACGCTCTTAAATATCTACAATCTAGTATTGCCTTTTTTTGTGTAAATCGTGGTATTATTCACCAAACTACTTTTGCTTACATATATCAACAAAACGATATTGCCAAGGTTTTAAATCGCGGTATCGGCCGGCATAATGGTCACGATCGCTTGTAACGGATATCGGGCGTATCGGTCAACTTGTAATGGGAATCGGGTGTCGCGGGCGTGAATTTTTTTCAAGCACTAGTAAATGGCATAAAACTCATTGATACACATATTCAAACTTTATTTACTACAAATTGAATGTCTGTAATTGTTTTTAATTGCAATTTGGACACAAAAAACATATTTTCTAGAATTTATGTCGTTTTTAAAATTTAAAAAAATACGATATTGTTGTATGGTAAAAGAATTTCACTAAGTATCTATAATATTATAAATACTAATATAATTGATAATTTTTTATAACAAAGACAAGCAAAAAAATAATATTGATTGTGATAATGTCAATGTCATACATAATGCTTGATGCATGCTTTAAAATTCTAATATAGTTATATACTAACAAATAACAATTCAATATTTTAAAATATTACTATTACTAACAAGATATCATTTTAAAAATCACATACTAATATTCATTTAGTTTTTATTTAAGTGAGAAAAATAACACACCTCTCATATCCAGAAAGAATGGCGTGGTTCATAAATGTCATGATCATCATCATCATCATCATAAACTTACTGGCGTGGTTGCCGTCTTTGGCGGTAGCTAGAGGTTCTACCTCCAGTATCCATCGTATTGCCACTACTTGAAGATTCAGAAGGCTGATAAGCATAACCATAAGGAATGTGCGACCCAAATAATCCATAACCATACTGTGACGTATCAGACTGAGAATAGTAAACCATAGGTGGTTGATGATAAGCTGCAGGAGGCGGAAGGTAGTAGAGAGGGAGTGGCGGAGGATAGTATAAAGGTTGAGGCCCTTGAGGGCCGACCCTAAGGGTACATGGGATGTGGTCGTGGCCATCGTGGGTAATGGTCGGGTTGTCCTTCAAATCCAAGTTCGCTAAATTGGTACATAACAAGATGATCATCATAGTTGTCACGTGCCTCGCCTGATAATCGACGTCTGCGCTTTCAGTAGTGCATCAAATGAGTATCATCTCCAATCTCCTCATCATCACAAAAGGCATGCATCCCAGGATCTCCACAAAAAGGTGAATTGCCTCTATCAGTATCAGTATGTCTATATTCAAAGGGTTCACCTTCATATTGCCTATCACCAGCATTGCCTTCATCATAAGGTGAGTTGATATCAGTATGGCTACTACTAAGTGGACTCAAACCACCGTCGCCACCACCGGATGCACCTGCGGAAGGGCTATTTTGTTCAGTTGATGCTTGGTTGGTTACATCATCATCATCATCATCATCATCGAGGTTCAACCAATCAGAATTATCTTACCCATCTAATGTTGGTTATTCTCTCTCTTATAACCACAAAGCAAGTAGATCATCTTCTTCAAAAATGTAGTCAAGATTGATTGGATTGAAATGATCATCTATCTCCTTTTGACTCCTCCTTGTA
>JAULJZ010221240.1:0-17706 GCA_032270985.1 Heliamphora pulchella
TTTTATTTTGCATTTTTCATTTCTTTTACTAGTTCATCATGTTAATGTATGCTTTAGTTTTTTTAATTGAAATCATGCTTAGAATAGTTTAGCTTATTTTGTAACAATGCATGCTTAGGTAATTTTAGCATCTTTTAGTATATCTTGCTCTTTTATTTAAATCATGATAGTTAGTTTATTTTTGTAAAATTGCACGAGGGAGTGCTCCATGTATCATTTAGTTAGAAATTGCATGCCTTAGGACTTAGTATTTTATCCATTTATTTATTCTAATTTGGAGTGCTATGTATATATGTTATGTATTTTCCATTTTTGATTTTGGATGTTCTTTCTTCGTCTCTACTTTCTTTATTTGTATGCATTTGAGAAATTTTATAAAGAATCAATGATGATTAGTAAAAGCCAACCTTTTGGTTGGGCGAACGGGGTGCAAAACACCTTTCCCGATTCGTACCTTAACCCCCGAATCCTTTTCTCTGGTTAACGCTTTTAAGATCAGTAGCCATTTTTTTGTTTTTCTTAGTTTTTCTCAAAAACTAAGTGACGACTCCATTTTCAATTAAAGGGGTTTTCAAAATTTAATTTTCAAGGTGTTAAATTATTTTTTTAAAAAAATATTTTTTGAATCCCTTATTTTTGAAACGTTTTTCAAAACAACCCCTAAATCCCAACGCCACACATGGCCGTCTCTACTACCTCTGTGAAAACCCTCAATCGGAACCCTACCACTTTCTCTCGGATGGCGGGTCGTAAACCCCTTTCGAATCTTTTGGCATTCAATTCCTCTGTTGACACCATTTCGGGCGCAAACTTTGACAAACTTGTGCACTTTGCTTCATATTGCAAAACGGACATATTTCCTTGTATCAACGATAGAAATTCCTCTCTGTATGTATCTTGAATGACTCTGGGAAATATTTTTCTAGAAATACCCCTGTAAATGCTGCCTATGTACCGTCCGTAGTCGTCTTAGCAAACTCCCACTAGTCATTTGCCTCTTCCCGGAGTTGAAAAGTAGCGAAACCAACCCTAAGGTCATCTTCCACTATTTGCAAAGTATCTAAAATTCTGGTGACTACCTTCAGCCATTCCGTCGCCACTCGAGGTTTGGGTTCCCCAGCATAAGTAGGAGGGTACAAGCGTTGAAACTCTCTCATCATCATCGCGGCCCTTCCGTCTATACCATGTGCTTCCCCTTGGTTAGCCCCAGCCCTTACTAAAGTCCTCAATGCATTCAGTATTTGTTGATTCACTTATGTACCCGCAACTGGTTCCTGCGGGGCGTTGACACCCCATTCTTCATGAACTAGCGCTCTCCTGCTCCCCCGGCCACGACCGCGACCTCTACCTCTTTCTCGCCTAGGAGGCATCACTATACAAAAAGAAAATGATTGCCAATATATATAATTCGCAAACAAATCAACACCCCATTACTGAATAGATTCAACTTTAAGCGCAAACGGGGCTAACCCTACTCAAACTTAATCACACAAACACGTAAACACATACCGAGGGAAAGCTTCAAAGTAACGCGACAATTCGAGTAACTAGTTCAGATTTCTCATAGAAAGAACGTCGGCCAAACGCTTTTCTATTTCGAACTCCAAAGTAGTTGATCGGATGCCAAATGGCAAGCCACATCACCCAAAGACTCAACCTCCATGCTCATATAAACACATAGCATGCGCAAAAAAAATACAACCACAATTCCATGCAAGCACACAGACTATGCCATGTAGTGGTGCCTAATTATCATCAAACAATTATCATACAAGGTCGTCCTCACTTCCCACGGCTCCTAGGTATCCGAACCTAGAGCTCTGATACCATTTCTGTCATGATCGAAACCCAAAACATACCATACATAACTCTATCCACAGGTAAGACCTAAGGCATAAGAAGATATCATATATACCATTCAAAGGATTTAACAAAAGATATGAGTTCCAAAATTACATTCCCAAGTCTACCACAAATGTTTGGAGAAATATACATCCAGAATTAGTCATCATTTTTACAACATCATTTCCATTTCTTTTTACATACAACAACAAAAGGGAAATCATGGCTCACACACTTTGTTCTTTCCCAAGACATCCATAGCTTTGATATCACCTCGCTCGTCGGAACCTGAAATGTGTTTGACATATATACATGAGTCGAAGCTCGTAGGATAAAGATTAACTCATATCTAATGCATGATTTGTGAGGTGTGATGGGTGTAACCAAATGAAAATGCACATTTTCACAAAATTGTTTCTTTTCATACACATATACTCATGCACACCCAGGTTTGTCTCCATTTGTTCATTTCTTTACAGTTTATCAATCCTTCATTTTCATTTCATATTCTCACAAAATCGTGTCACCTCTAATGAACTGATGTCGGGTGCTGCTTATAGAAATCCCTCCCTATTAATCCCAATAGGCTACGCGAAGCCATTGGGTAATAGAAAGCTCTATAACCCACCACGACACAATACCACATTTCGGGGGCTAACCCGTGGGCATGTGGTCCCCATCTTGTGCAAGTTTTCGATCTTTCACTACGGAGCCGCTAGCCCAACTTATTCCACATAAATCCGTATGGTTCATTTTAGGTTAAATGGATTCGTTTTCACAATCTGGGAGTCCAACCCACAAATGGTTCCTCTCACACTTATTACCATACTATATCATTATAATTCTCAACCCAAAGTTATCATCACAACTTTCAGTATTCAATTTCTCATTTCCCAACTTTCGTTGCATAGTTTCTCATTAATCACGGTATTACCAATTTCTCATAGATCACAATATTATCACATACCCATAACACAAGGTTGATTTCAAGAGGATCACCTCAATTTAAAAAAGAATACACCCATGAAGTATACATGTACATATATCAATTTAAAATCACGTTTAGTGTAAAGTAAACTCAATCAACAGGTCCAATGCATGCTTCCCAACTCAATTTAGATATATCTATAAATGTGCCACAAGCTCAAGGGACTAGAAATTTAGTAAAAAGGGTCAACATGAATAAAAATATATTTTTCCAAAACATTCGGCTAAAAATGGGTGAAAAATGATTTTGAAACTTTGACATACCCTCACTATTTTGATCATAACATTTTTTACAAAATGATTTTTTTTGTTACAGTAGTCTTGTTGGAAAGAGGACTTCCGGGGCTTCGATTTGAGTACAAGAACGACTCAATTGGAAGTCAGGATGAAGGAGATATGATCGAAAAAAGTTAGCCCTGCGCAGTCTGTCTGCTTGAGCGAACGTCGGGTGCTCGAGCTCCCAACCTTCTGCCATGTGAGCACTCGAGCGGACAGGGCTCCGCTCGAGCGCGTTGGCACCTGAGGGAAACTCATATTTACCCCTGTTTTGAGCTTCAAACCCCCAAACTCATAACCCTTATAAAAAAATGCCAAAAATCTTTAAATTTAAACCAAAAACATTAGATTCAAACCTCAAAACTCCTTTTTGATATCTCAAATCATCAATTTCATGGGTAATCACTTCCAAAAACCTCCATTCCTGTAAAAACCAACCCAACCCACACACAAAGTTACCAATATGATCATTAAGCATGCAATTGACCTAATCTTTACTCATATATACAAAATATCAACTCAAATCTACGGAAGACATGTGTGAAAATCTAAATCCTACCTCTAATTTCCGCGTAAGCTTGTGATTTCTTCAATTTTCCCTCCTAGGGTTTGGAAGTTGGGTTTCCTTGCTCTCCCAAGATTTTATCTTCAATCTCCTTATTCCCAAGCTAAATCTTCACCTTTGATCTCTTCTCATCTTGTCTCCATCTTCAATTTGAGTGGTGGAGAGATAGGGTTTTGAGAATTTGGGTGGGTTTTCTCTCAAGAAAAGAGAGAGAGAGAGAGAGAGAGAGAGTGAAAAGGAGAAGAGAGAATGAGGTGTGTATGTGGGTTTCCTCACGTGGGATAGTATATATATATATATATATATGTATTTTTTTTTTCTCAAATGTTCTCTAAGACTCGCGAACGTTCTAACTGATTTCCGCTAGCCCGCTCGAGCAGACCCCCACCGCTCGAGCGGTGGTTCCTGAACCTGAATCTTAGCAAATTTCTTAAACTAAACTCAAATCTCCAACCTTTCTCTTATTGTCTCATTCCTGTTTTTCTCATAATTATGTTGTTAATATTAATCATTATTTTATATTTTAAGAATCATTTGTCAACTGATTAATTCGATCACGGGCCTCCATATCATTAAAACTCATACTCTAATTTTTTTGTCACACCATAATATTTAACCGGAAGCGAAGATCAACAAAACAAAATAAATACGTACCGAATTGTCACAAAGCACATCTAAAGTATTGTCATTGAACAAGACAGAAACATTTATTTATCTGTTTCTTTAAATAAGCAAAACTGTCAACATATAGATTTATCTGTTTTTTTAAATAGGCAACAATAATTAACATAAAAATTATATGTCTTTTTATAGAAGCACATCTAAAGCATTTTTATTAAACAAATAAATGTATCTATAATTTTTACATCACGTATAAACAAGACAGATAAATTTATCTGTTTCTTTCAATAAGCACAAATAATATAGAGATAAATTTATTTGTTCATTTAAGTAGGAAAAACTACTAACAGATAAATTTATCTGTTCTTTTAAATAGGCAAAAGTGTTTAACAGATAAATTATTTGTCATTTATAAAAGCACATTTAAAGCATCTTTATTGAGCATATAAATGTATCTATAATTTTTACATGACGTATAAATAACACAGATAAATTTATCTTTCTCTTTCATTGTGCACAAATAATAAATAGATAAATTTATCTGTTCCTTTAAGTAGTTTATAAACAACTACTAACAGATAGATTTATCTGTGATATAACTGATTTACATATAAATTTATCTGCATCTTTCTATTATTAACAAGTATTGATATAGATAAATTTATCTGTGTTATAATTTTTTTACAGATAAATTTATTTGTATCAGTCTATTATTAACAGATAATTTCTCTGCTTGTTTTCACAGCTAACTTTGCATTTATGATTTAGGTGCTCGCTTCAATTATCCAATTAACAACGAAAGAAAATAAACTCTTTGAGTTCATTATATCTGAGGATGAAAAATAACCTGACGATGAGGTTGAAGGATATGGTGACTTTATAGCTGAGAAAGGAGTGGTTGAAGGACAGAAAACAAGACAGGTTGAAGAAAAAACATTGGACTTTTTAAGATCAGAAAATGCAATGCTCACAATGAAAAATAAGAAATTGAGGGAACAATTGGATGACAATGCAACCCCAATCACTATATCGGGAAACACATATACAATTGAGATGTTGAAGGATATTCTAGAAACAAATGAAGCTTCAATTCAAAATATGAAGAAAATGGAAAAAGATTTGAAGAAAAAGACATCTGAGAATGAAAAGATGAAAGAAACAATTGAACGGCTCAATGAAGGAAACAAGAAATTGCTTGAACAAATTGAGGAACTATCTGCCCATCAAGTAACACAAAAATTTGTTGACGAAAAGGAGTTTGCTGAAGCAAAAACGAAAATAGAAAAGCTTCAAACAAAAAATCAGAAATTGCTTGACAAATTGTTGAACTTTCTGTTTACACAACAAGAAACTATTATGGCGATTGAGAAAGAAAAACACGTTCAAAGTATTCCCTTAGTAGCTGGAGAGGATTGTGAAGAACACGTTCAAAATAGTCCACATTACAGACGCGTTCTAGCATACGGGAATACAACAGCAGGATTGGATTTGGAGCTTCATCTTGAAGTCTATGACTGCAAAAGTTTATAGACTAAAAGATGTTGCAGCAACCGAAATCAATCCTACCAAATTTCGTAAAGCATAACTCTAATTTAACTTTGGGAGTATATACCGGGTTTATTTTGATCATTTGACATCAAAAATTTTTAATCTAGAGCCAATTTTGACGTTTGCCTATCTAGTTTTTTTATATACTAAAATCATGTTCTTGATCAATGGATCCTGACACTTTTGCCTCCAATAATTGGTATTAGAGCCGACTTTGAATATGAAATTTAAATCAAAGGGTTTGGATAACTTTAGATTTATGCTAACTTGGTTTTATCGGCGATCTAATTCTGATTTTATGGTCATTATTTTTTTTTCATGTAAGACTGAATGGATGAATGATTATTTAATTTATTTTAAATCACGAGGGTTGATCATAGTACTCTTCGTTCTTAGTTTGAACATGAACTCAAAAGAGGCATAGGTTTCAATATATTATATTTGTTCTTCGCTTTTAGTTTCTTTTAGGTTCTTTTAGTTTCTTTGTAAGAAAAAAAATAAAAATAAAGGAAGAGCATGTTGAAGAACGAAGAACGAAGAAATAGAACCACGAAGCAAGCGTCGACACACGACAGCACACGACGACGATGCTAGTCGGTGATGGCGGGCAGCGACCGCTTTGCGATGGTGGTCCGAAACAGGTTTCGTGGTGGTGGTTTTGTTATAGTATGTAGCCTATAGAGTTGTAATAGGGTTACAAGACTACGGTTCAGTTTCAGTCTGAATGGGTTTCAAAATTGCACTCGCAGCAGAAGTCTATAAATATATTTCTGACAGTTTCTTAGTGAACAGGGATATTTTAACTCAAAAGAGTTTTTGTTCGGCCATAAGATCGAGATATAATTCTATGCATTTATTTATTTTATTTTATTGCATGGATGTATGTTTTATTATAATTCGGTTTATTGTTCTTGTTCGATTTTAATTAATTTAGTTCAAATCGAAATTAAATTTTATAATGAAAAATAAAATAAAAATTTCTTTAATTAAAATTAATTTTTTTTGAAACAAAATTTTTAGATATTTTATTTGTTAAAAAATAACACGTTTAAGATAATTTTTGATAAATCAGAAATCTTGAAAAAATGTGATAATTAATTTTAGTTATTGAATTAATTAAAAATGAGGTTTAATTTTAATAAATTAATTTTTTCGAAAAAATATGTAACTTGAAAATGAAATAAATTTCTTGGTTTTATTTAAAATTATTTTTTAAATAATTAAGATTTAAAATTTTTATTTGTTACATGTTAAACACGAAAAAATGATTTGAAAAATCAAGATCATTTGGAATGTGCAATTTTTTGAAATTAAAAAATTTATTTTAATTAAACAGTTTTTTATAACCCTCAAAAAATATTTTTAAAAAATTAAGTGAGAGAGAAAATTTATTCACAGATAAATCCCGCGGTCTCCATCACTAGTTCGTAAGTGACGTAATTAATTTTGCGTGTTGACATTTAGGCCTTCCTCCCAATCGAACAGAATTAATTGTGAAATTACCGGTACAAACCTCATTTTGGGATAATTTTGGATAATCGTTAGTGTGAATCTCTTCTCCATCTGAAGGGTTCATTGCCAAGCGGTTGATTCGGGATTAAGTGGTGGTTAACACTTAGTTATAAATAATAGTATCCTCTTCATCTGAGTCACTGCTATTATTTATAGAACCGAAACTACGTTAGCTAATTAATTTTATTTGGCATGGTCTATTTTCTAGATAATAAAATTAATAGAAAGTAGCCTATCTTGACGAATGTTGAATAGTAGACGACCTTCCCATCAAGACATGCTATTTACGATGTACCAGACTGCTGGCAATTTTTTTAAAATGGTAGAGGGAACCAACTTAAAATAAAAAAATCAAATTTTTTGCTCATCTTAATTAATGATTTTTAATTATGTGATTTTTAGAATAAAATGACTTTCAATCCTCTCGCAACAATAATCAAATAAAACAAACTTACAGGACCGAATTATGTTGACTGAAAAAGAAAGTTAAATATTGTTATAACTTTCAATCCTGACTAGATGGCTCGCTATTACATTTTGGCTTTCATGCCAAATGTATTGCAGCATCAGCATCAATCTATATCCAATCTCTATGACATGATTATGAATATCAAAAAAATGTTTGGGGATCAAAATCGTGCCGCTAGGCAGGTGGCGATGAAGTCTCTAATGAGCATAAACATAGCTGAAGGCTCCCCAGTTATGAATCATGTTATGAGGATTATTAGTCTTCTGAATGAACTAAAAATTCTTGAAGTTGAGATTGATAGAGAAATCCAAGTTGATATCATACTCTAGTCACTACGTAATAGCTTTAAACAGTTCTACCTAAACTATACTATGAACAAACTCAATTTTTTCTTGGCAAAGCTACCTAAAGAACTTCAAGTAGCCAAGGGTGTACTTAGGAAGCCAAAAGGTGTGTTTATGGCTGAAAAAGTTTCTTCCTTTAATCCGACAGGTAAGAAGAAGAAAAGGTTCAGAAACAGGGAGGCACAGATCCAAAAGCAGCTAATGGGCCTAAAGCTGATGTGAAAAAGTTGAAAGGAAAGTGTTATCACTATAACTAGACAAGGCATTGGAAAAAGAAGTGTCCAATTTTTCTCAGCAAGTAGAACAAATAAGGTAATTTCTGTTCACTGATTGTTGAAACATATTTAGCGGTGTTATCTACTAGTACCTGGTATGTAGATACGAGAGTCACTAATCATATCTGCAATTCTTTATAGAAGTTTCAAGAAACTAGGCAGCTTAGTGATGGGGAGATTTATCTACACATGGGCAATAATACTAGGGTGGCAGTAGATGCAGTGGGAGATGCCACTCTAACTTTTAGTAGAGATAAGATTTTAATTTTAAAAGATTGTCTTTATGTACTTTCCATTAGAAAAAATTTAATTTCAATTTTTAATTTGGTTAAGAATAAATATTCAGTTTATTTTAATGACTCGGTAGTTATTAAGAAAAATAAAAATTTTATTTGTTCCAGTACATTAGTGGATGATCTGTATGTTATATATCCTATCTCTCTTACGCTGTAACTGAATAAATTGAATAACACGTTTAATTTACCAAATAAGAGAAAGAAACCTTATTTAATGAGCCAAATATTTCTTTGGCACTTACGCCTGGGTCATATTAATTTAAAAAGGATAAATAGACTGATTGAGATAGACCTTTAGGTTCATTGAAAGTGGAGGCACTTCCAGTCTGTGAATCCTTCTTGGAGGGTAAAATATCCAAGATGCCATTTTTGGCTAAAGGCTATAGAGATAAAGAACCGTTAGAACTGGTTCACTCTGACTTATGTGGACCAATGACTATTTGTGCTAGAGGAGGTTTTGAGTACTTCGTCACTTTCATTGATGACTACTCAAGGTATGGATATGTTTATTTGATGCACCGTAAGTTTAAATGCTTTGAGAAATTCAAAGAATTCAAGGCGAAAACGGAGAAGCGTCTGGGTAAATGTATCAAGTCACTATGATCCGATTGTGGTGGCGAGTACCTCTTTGAAAAGTTTAGGGACTATTTATCAACAGAGGGGATTACATCTCAGTTGACTACACCAGGCACTCCACAGTAGAATGGTGTAGCAGAAAGAAGAAATATGACTCTTATAGAGATGGTAAGTTCGATGATGAGTTATTCGGATTTACCTGATTCGTTTTGGGAACTTGCATTAGAGACAACAGCTTATATTCTGAACTTGATATCTTCTACTTCTACAGAATTATGAACTGGGCGCAAGCCTAATCCGAGACATATTCAGATTTGCGAATGTCTAGCACACGTGTTGAAAGAAAATGCGGGTAAGTTGGAACAAAAAATGGAAGTCTGTTTCTTTATTGGGCATCCTAAAGAAACGAAAGGTGGCTTATTTTCTAATCCTAAGGATTAGAAGGACATTATCAGTACCAATACCCAATTCTTGGAAGATGATTATATAATAGACCGCAAGCCGAAGAGTAAAATTGTTCTGAAAGAACTAAGAGGATATACCAGTAGAATAGAAAAGAACCACGAGCCATCGATATCTTATTACCTCGTCATAGTGGGAGGATTATTAAGACACATACCGATTCTGAACCAGATCAGAGTGTTACCACAAATATGTCAATTTTACAACCAGTGGTGCATGTGGATGATGATACATAGGGTTTAGGATCAGCATAACGTATCACTGCTAGTACACAGACGTAGGTAGTGCCTCATCGTAGTAGGAGGCTTGTTCCTCCACCCGGTCGGTATATGTTCTTAGAAGAGTCTTTTGATGAAATCTCGACAAAACTGGATACCGAACCCTACAACTACAATGAAACACTCCAAGACAAAGATGTAGATCTTTGGTAAAAGGCTATGAATTTAGAGATGGAATCAATGTATTCCAATCAATTCTGGAAACTTGTAAAACCACTCAAAGGGATAAAATTCATCGGATGCAAGTGGATTTACAAGAAAAAGATAGGAGTAGACAGGAAGGTGGAAACCTTCAAAGCTAGGCTTGTTACGAAATGGTTCACTCAAAATGAAGGGATCGATTATGAGAAAATCTTTTCGCCTGTAGCTATGCTTAAGTCTATCCGGATTCTTTTATTCATTGCGTCTCATTTCGATTACAAAATTTAGCAAATGGACATTAAGACAGTTTTCCTTAACCAAAGACTTGACGAATGCATCTATATGATGCAATCAGACGATTTCATAGCAAAGGGCAATGAGCACATGTTGTGCAAGTTTAAGAGATCTACTTATGGAGTTAAGCAGGCATATAGATCCTGAAACACTCAGTTTGATTAAGCCATTAAGTCTTATGATTTTGATTAAAGTCCTGACGAGTCCTGTGTATACAAGAAGCGTGATGGAAGTGTGGTGATCTTTTTAGTACTTTATATGGATGACATCTTACTTATCGAAAACGATGTGGTAGTATTATCTTTGGTTAAAGTATAGTTATCTAAGCAGTTTGATATGAAAGACTTATGAAAAGGTAGTCACATCATTGGGATCAAACTTATACCAGATCGAAAACAAATGATGTTGGGCTTATCACAAGTTAGTTATATCATCACTTTCCTTACTTGTTTTAGCATGCAGGATTCCAAGAAATAGTTTTTTCATTTCAAGCATGGAATCACTCTATCCAAGAATCAGTGTCCTAAGATACCTGTTGAGAGAGAAAAGATGAAGACGGTTTCTCAAACTTCGACAGTGAGAAGTCTCATGTATGCTATACTGTGCACTAGACCCGGTATTTATTTTATCGTTGGCATATTCAACAAATATCAGTTTAATCCAGTGTAGAAGAATTGGACAACGATAAAACATATAATTAAGTACCTAAAAAATACTAAGGATTATATATTGGTTTACCAGACATATAGTCTAGTACCTTTGGGGTACATGGACTCGAATTTTCAGTCAGATAAGGATTTTCGAAAGTCAACCTCGGGATATGTGTTTAACTTGGGAGGTGAAGTTTTAAGTTGGAAGAGTATCAAGTAGTCCTGCATTTCTGATTCCACCATGGAGGCTAAGTACGTTGCAGCTTCTAAAGTAGCCAAGGCAACCGTTTGGTTCAGGAACTTTCTGCTGGATCTGAATATTGTGCTTTTAGTACAGTCGGCTATTACACTTTACTGTGATAATAGCGGAGCTGTTGCCAACTCGAAGGAACTAAGAGCCCACAAAAAAGAAAAGAACATCGAGCGTAAATATCACATGATATGAGAGATTATACAGAGAGGTGATGTTGTTGTGACCGAAATTGCATTAGCGGATAACCTTGCAGATCCTTTTACAAAGAACTTAGCAGCAAAGATTTTTTATAGTCATGTAGAGGGCATGTAAGTCAGATGTATGACAGTATAGTTTTGAGTATAAGTGGGAGATTGTTAGGTAGTATACTAAAAATCATGTCTTTTATTATTTTTAATATTTAATTTTATTCACTAATAAAATTGTTTTTTCATTTTATGAGAATCTTAATGAGCAATGTATGCAGTTTCACTACTTTATTTAATATTATGCATGGGTGTCTTTTATTTTGCACAGTATTTAATCTAGAATGTAGAGTTCGGCTTATACACGGAAGACCAGATTATCGGTTCTTGCAGAATATAAATTTTTAGCTCACAGCTTAGATGGAATTGGACACACCATCGGTACGACTGTAACGCAGAGATTTAGTAGATTTGTCTTGGTTATGAAAAATAGATAATAACATCTTCTATTGTTCGGACTCACTGTGCTAGTACACTTCGTATGTTTTAAATAGGACCACGCTGAAGTAATTAATTTTATACTGAGTATATAAATTAATTCATATTCCATGGTTATTATGAGTGTTTATACTTTTAATCCCAAAATAATTAATTATTTACTTATATTTAATATTCGTTATTTTGATTTACTAAAGAGTATAATCTTTTACGAGCCTATAATTCTAATTAGTTAAATAACGATATTAATTATATGTTAATATTAATTATTAACGGAATTCACATCTTAAAAGATTGAGATTGACGATACCCCCTTAAGGAAACTTATAAGTTTGATCGAATCAAACCCTTTAAGTGGATTTAATTATCTGGCAGTCAAATAAGTTAAGTGAAATGTCTTAATAAATTTATTTAAGAAACTAATTAAATATAATTATCAATAATTTAATTTAGTCAGCGAGTATCGAGAATCTTAACGTGGGGACAATAAATAAGCATTTAATAATAGGAGCTCAAATATTTGATTTTAAGAATACAGCTGGCAGTGCAATTATAATTCTTTAGTATAATGAATTATAATTAATGTTTTGTGAAATTGCTCCTGGGGTGAGGTGCGTTTTCATGATTACATTAGGAGTCCAAGTCATATTTACTCTACAAGCCCCTACTATAGCCTATTTATATGCTGTTATGTAGCCCTAGCCACTATATATCATTATACACAGTTAGGATTTTTACGTATTCCCATGGTAGTTAGAGAGGATTTTGAAGAACACGTTCAAAGTAAGCCACACTACAGACGCGTTATAGAATACGGGAATACCACAGAAGAATTGGATTTGGAGCTTCATGTTGAAGTCTACAACCGCGAAAGTTTATAGACTAAAAGATGTTCCAGTAACCGAAATCAATCCAACCGGATTTCAGAAGGTATAACTCTAATCTAACTTTGAGAGTATATACCAGGTTTATTTTGATCGTTTGACATCAACAAATTTTAATCTAGAGCCAATTTTGGCGTTTGCCTATCTAATTTTTTTTTTACTTAAATCATGTTCTTAATCAATGGATCTTGACAGTTTTGCCTCCAATTGCTATTCCATAAAGCTTGACAAAGACGACAATGGTAAGGCAGTTGATGAGAAGAGATACAGAAGTATGATTGGTTCTCTACTTTACTTAATTACTAGTAGATCTAATATAATGTTTAGTGTATGCATGCACGCTAGATTTTAAGTTAGTCCTAAGAAATCTCATGTGGCTGCTGTTAAGCGCATCTTTAGATACCTCTTAAGTACACAAAATCTAGGATTATTCTATTCTAGTGAAATAACCTTTGAGCTATTTGGCTATTTTGATGTAGATTTTATCGGTTACAAAATTGATAGGAAAAGTATTAGTGGAACATGTCAATTTCTAGGACACTTACTCATATCATGGTTTAGCAAAAATCAGAATCCAGTAGCCTTATCTATAGCTGAGATTGAGTACATTACAGCAGGTAGCTATTGTGCACAAGTTCTTTGGATGAAACAACAATTAGAAGACTATAGAGTATGCTTAGATCACATTCCCATTAAGTGTGATAACAATAGTGCCATGAATATATCCAAGAACCTTATAGAACACTCTAGAATAAAGCATATGGAGATCAGACATCATTTCATTAGAGATCATGTTCAAAAGAAAAATGTAGAACTTGAATTTGTAGGCACAGACCACCAATTTGCTGATATATTCACCAAACCTGTTAATGAATAAAGATTTTGTTATATCAGAAGAGAACTTGGTATGTTATGTGCTCCAAATTGATAATTATATTCCATACTAACCATGCATGTTAATTCTTTTCATACTCTTAATTGCTATGTGAAACGTGTTAACACAATATTAAAAAGTGTTGACACGTGTGTGTGAAAGTGTTGACACAAACGCTATATAGTATCAACACATTTTGAGAAAAGTGTCAACTTCTAGTTATATAGTGTCGACACAATTCGTTATCTTACTCTCGATAAAATTTGTGTCAACTCACTTGTAAAATGTGTCGACTTAATGAGCCAAAAGAATCGGAGTCGACACAATGTTAAAACAGTGTCGACACAATTTCTATTTTTGGACACCCCCTGTGTCGCATAAAAAGTGTCGACACCTATGAGAAATGTGTCGACACATTTTGTAACATTTATATAGGCAATTTTTCCCCCTTTTTCCATTCGCGATCAACCTTTCCATTTCTCAACTGGCTTTTCATCTCCCTCTCTCTCTTATTGTCCCTTCCCTTGCTCTCAAAACCCTACCGTCGATACCTCCCACACCATTGATGCCACTTCGCACCATGGGTAAAGGAAGCAATCGCCCTCTCACCAGAGAAAGTTCAAACCCTAAGGCGGCGAAGAAGAAGAAATCTGCGGTGGCACCGAACACGGAGACTGGGATTGGCACTTCACTCAAGTTCTAGTTCAATCAATTCAAAAATCACTTCTTCCTCTTCTTCGTCAATCGAAAGGTAGTCCTTGGCCTAGCTATTGATTTTAGTTTCTTCGATGCCGCTGGTATGCAGTTCTCAAAGTGGTTTACCACTCTCGGGTGGATGTATCTTCTATAGATTCGTGACCACCATTATCCCACACTCATCAAACTCTTTTATGCACACTTCAAAGTCACCGATTCCTTCACTGAAACTACCATCACCACTTGGGTAAATGGTATTGAAATACATTTCAACTCTGAGACCATGAACTCCATTCTTGGCCTTTCCAATGGCCGACTTTTTGTTTCTTGCCATAGGAAGAAAAGAACAATTGAGTACTTCTCCTTTCATGAGGTCGTGAAGAAATTTTTTGACATTGATGTTGTTGACCCAACCAAGCCATTGTAGGTTAATTCCCTGAACCCTGAGATGCAACTCCCCCATCATTTTGTCAATCACATCTCACTACCCCAATCCGAGAAGTTTGGAAATGTGTCTTTCATGCATGTATTCATCATGTGGTGCATCAATGAAGGTCACAAACTCGACCTCGGTTACTTGTTCATATTGACATGCTCCAATCCTGCACCAAATCCAAAATCACTCCCCCTCATGAGATGCACCTTACCAGGGTATTTCGGTACTTTGGTGTTGATGTGCCTAAGAAGAAAGGGTTTCCCTTCTCCAAGCATGATCTTTACAACAAGACCACCCTCAAACACCTGCAAATCTTTTAGGTTGATGGTGTTTGGACCACCAAAAAGGCCAGCTTTACCTCCCCCTCATCTGCTAATCCTTTAACCAGTAGGAATCCTCTTCCTCCTCCTCTCAGATCCCCTATCTCTCATGTTCCATTTGATCCCTCATCTCCTAGATCTCCTCTACCTTCTCCTCAAGTTGATTCCCTCGCTCCTTCCACCTCTTCTCCTCCTCCTCCTCTAGTTTATGGTGCCTCTTCCTCATCTACTTAATTTGAGCCTCCTTTCTCTCATTAGTTGGCTGAACTAACTTCCTTAGTTCAAGCTATGAGTACAACGTTGGAATCCCTTCATCAGAAGGTTGATACTAACATTCATGACCGCGGGGCTCGTCTTGACACTATTGTCGAGGATGTCATGCTTATAGTGGCAAACAAAAAGGCTTTAGGAAGAAAGTTTAGAATGCCTGTGAGGCAAGAACCATTCTCAGCCTAAACATGTGCAAAAGCGTCGATTCGATTGTTTCGGCCAACAGGAACATCCTCTACCAGGTTAGGAAAGAATATTATAAAGGGCTGGTGCTGGCTGTTCAGCAAGACTGTAGGAAGGTGGATGAGCATTTGACATGGCTCAAGTAAGCCTAGGCTAAAGAGTTTAAGTCCAAGGAGACAAATGAAGAGAATGAAGCTTGACTTCGACGAGAAGCAAACCTTGCCCTCACAGCCACCTTTGTAGCTCTAGAAGCCCAAGAGAAAATGCCTGAAAGATCATTGGCAGCAAAAGAGGGAGCAGTAGAAAGGAAGAAAGTGGCAGTGGACAAGAAATGGAAGAAAAAGTAATTCGATGATCTTTGAGTTTTTGGTGATAACATAAGGGGAGAAGAAGGAAGAAAACAAAAGAAATGTAGAAGGAAGAGAAGAAAAAGAAGAAAGAAAGAAGAAATGAAGTTTTTTTTTTGAAGGACAAGATGTAACCCCAAAAATATACTTTCTGTTCAAGTTTCAAGTGATTGTGAATGTTGTGTTTAGATGTGAATGTTTTTTTTTTAAATAATGTGACTGTTTGTATGATGGTTTTTTAGTTGTTGTGGAAAACTCTTAACTGTTGATTCATTGTTTATGAATAGCAATTTCAATTTGCCCATAACTGTGAATGTTGATGTATGAAAATTTTTGTTGCTTAAATTCAACTGTTAATATGTGTTGTTTCGATTGAATATCATTAACTATTAAAATACCTATTGTGTGATTGTATATCTTGCTTAAGGCATAAAAATAAAAGTACCTTTGTCCAAAATCTTTTCAAATATTTTCTAGAAAATATTATCATCATCAAAAAAGAGAAAATTGTTAGCCCAAAGGCATTTAAATTTTTTTTTGATAATTTTATTAATTCACATTTTTCAATTAAATGATTTAAAAAGATTATATTTATTTATTTTCCAAAAGATAGTGTTGACGCTACATGTCACGACCCAAACCCGGGTTCGTGAATCAACCCCAAACCGTTCCTCCTAAGGGTCATCATTTACGACTTTCATTTACCATAGAATTTAAGTTCCAATTATATAAAAAAAAACCTTCTCTTTAAATAACTATATTCTCGCACATATCCAATTTACAATAAAGGCTTGGAATCTCAAAAGTTCGTTCACAATCATAATATCTTTAATTACAATACTGCATTCCAATTTGTATACAATCATAATGTAAAATATAAACAAACACAAAAGCTTCCTTCCAGTCTTTCCCAAATCATCCCTTGCCCTGGTGTCGTCCCCGGTCCTCCAGACCTGAAATGGTTTAATAAACATACGTGAGCTGAAACTTGTAGGATATAGATTAACTCATAAGTGATGCATGATTTGTGAGGTGTGATGGGTGCAACTGGGATAAAAATGTACGTTCCATAAATTTGTTATTTATTCCCACACACACACCAACACACGCCAAGTTACTCATTCATTAAGCTTTTTTCAATATATATTCCTTTCTTTCACATTTATTCTCATTTCTCAGTTTTTTCACAAAAACTAAACCTCATTTTCATTACCCGATTTATCACAAAAACTGTATCACAATTAATTTATCACAATTAATGAACTGACATCGAGTACGGCTTATAGAAACCCCTCCCTATTAGCCCAATAGGCTACGCAAAGCCATTGGTTAATAGATAGCTCTATAACTCACCACGATACATCACCCCATTTCGGGGGCTAACCCATGGGCACGTGATCCCCATCTTGCGCAAGTTTTCGGTCTTTCACCATGGAGCCGCCAGTCCAACTTAATTCATGAACCTTCGCGGGCTTTCACCGTAGGACTGCAGCCCCTCATTATGCATATTCCACATTCAACCATAGGGTTTCAACTCAAGTTAATACTTTCATTATGTAGTTTCTCATAGTTCACATCATTAGTTCAATGTCGCCAAGTACCAATAACACAAGGTTGATAGTAA
>JAULJZ010221250.1:0-17705 GCA_032270985.1 Heliamphora pulchella
TTAAGTATATCTCTTTATATCTTTTTAGGAAAGAGAGTATATACTTAATATAATTTTGATACATTCTTATATATTAATAAGGAAGCTCATTAATCACGATGCGTGGGCAACGATACATTCTTAGGTTTGAGCGGGGCTTGAGGCCAGCAATCAGGGAGCTTGTAGTTGCAATGGGACTTTGTGTGTTCACAGAGCTAGTGGAGGCAGCAGCCAGGGTGGAGAACACTCTGACTGAGATTCAAGCTTCCAGGGACGCTAGGATACCACAAAGTGGGATAGAGGCACAGACTGGTGGGCGTTCCAGCAAGTGGCAGAAGTCCTCTAGCCTTAGTTTTTATCCGTCTGGGTCACGACAGCAGTTTTATGTGCCAGTACCATCAGTGGCTTCGTCCGAGAGGCCAGAGTAGTATGAGTTTTGTTACTTCTGGTGCAGGCAACCCGGGTATCGTGTTACGGATTGCCCTCAGCGGAAGTAGTCCCAGTGTTCGACATCGGTTTAGTCACAGGGGAGGGAGCCACTAGTTTGTTTTGGGTGTGGTTAGATAGAGCATATTGCCATAGCTGTCCTTAGGGAGGTAGTGTGCCAAGCACGGCAGGTGCCACACCAATATAGGACCGACGGGGTTATCAGCATCCAGCAATACAGACTTCTCGGGTGACAGATAGTGATGCATCAGTTCAGTCTGTACGACAGACGGCAGTTCCAGGTTATGGAAAGTAGGCCAGGATGACACAAAGCCGAGTTTATGCTCTTGTAGATCCTAGTTCTTTTAGGGCACCGATTGTGCCTGAGGATGCAGTTATATGATCATAGGTGTCTTCTGAGTCTTTGTAGAAGCATCATGTTCACCTTTTCAATTGTTGTGGGGTTGGTGATGGATTCCGTGGGTGGTGTGCTGTGTTGAGGCAATGGTTGGTGAGGATGTGAGGTTGTGGTGAGTTGTAGATCCCGTGTCTTTGAGATTGTTGGTCGTTGTTTAGGATGCCTGACCTTGTTTGATTATATCTTAGGAATGGTATAGCTGAACATCTCTTAAGCCTATGTCGATTACGATCGACGTGGTTGTTTCCTTTTGACCTTTGTGTTGAATTTCGGGGACGAAATTCCTTTTAAGAGGGGTAGAGTTGTAAAACCCTGACCCATTTTTTTTTTTTGCATTTTTAGATGCGTTGTTTATCGTTTCGTTATAGGATGTTTATATATGTTTATATGCATGTGGGGTTGGTTCCCGGGGTCATTGGGTGCTGTGATGCAGGTTTCAAAAAAAAGATATTTTTCATAACTTGGTAGCTAAGTTTTCTTTTCCCAAACCAAAAGCTCTGCCTTCTCTCTAGATTCTCGGGGGCCCCGGGCTTGATTTTCAACGATCAAATAGCATATCCTTAGTCTCTTCGTGGTGGGCTACTATGCGTTCATTCGAACGAAATTTCATTTTGGCAAAGTTTATTTTTCCCCGTGGTTCGAGGGGTCGAGTTTTTAACTCAACGAGGTAGGATCCTAGACTCTCATGTCTTATAAAGGTGCTACGTGTAATCGTGTTTGTTTTTACTATTTAAAAATGCATAAAAAATCGGTTTATAAGTTAGGTTTTGGTTTAAATTTGTTTTAGGTGCTTTCGGTTGGATGGAATCGGGTTTCGAGTGTTTCTCTCGAGATTTTGTGGTAGTTTTGGGCTTGTGTATGTCCGTGGGTTGCTAAAGGTGTGTTTGGATGGTTTAATTTTGGGTTGAGAATCTTTTTTCGTTGCTAGGGTTTGCTTTCCGTCATTGCCCAGTTCTCTGGTTGAAAAATCTGATTCTGTTGTGTTTATGTTGACACCACTATTGTTGGTGTCGACACCTTTGCCTTCTGTTTGGGTTGTCTCTACTGCGGTTGTTTTGTGTCAACGCCTTTTCTGTTTGTGTCAACACCTTGGCATCGACACGTGTTTTGTTGATGTCGACACTTTTGCTCTCTATGTGTGTTGCATAAACTCTCGGTTCTTTTGTGTCGACACCTCTGCTGTTTGTGTCGACACCTTCACTGTTAGTGTTGACACCTTTTCTGTTTGTGTCGACACCTTTGCTGTTTGTGTTGACACCTCTGTTGTTTGTGTCGACACTTTCGCTGGTTGTGTTGAACTCTTTTCCTTTGGTGGTGCTGGGGCCTTGGGGGTTTCTTTTGGCCGTGTTGGGCATGTGTGGGACCGTGTTGGCCGTGTTAGGCGTGTGTTAGTCTGGGTTATGACGTGTTGGTGGTTAGGTCCCTAGTTTCCAATTGGTTTCTAACGGTATTCAGTTGATTGATATATGGGATTAGTCAACTAAAATACTGTTGGATTCCTTTTGGGGTTCTGTTGTTGTGTTGTGGCTTCAGGGGTCATGTCGTAGCCTCGAGTGTTTGTCAGGCACCGTCCTCGGGGTTAACGTGCATGGTTAGATGCAGGTGTTGGTGCACGGTTAGGTGTGTGGTGTTTGTTCTTCATAGGGTGCGAAGCGTGTTGGGCTCGTGGTTCTTTTTGGAAAAAGGTGTTGGTTTGTGAAAATTGGGGTTTTATGGATTTGGTGTTGGTCTTCGGGTTAGGCTTGGTTTTGTGGGTTGTTGGTTGTCCATGTGAGTGGATGCCGGGTTATTTGGCAGGTGGCATCATGATGTGTAGTTATATATAGCTATGTGCATTTATAACTGGTTATGTTATTTATAACTCTAGTTTATTTATGTATGGATTATGTAGATGGATTACATGGCTTGATATCGTTACGTGTAACATGGTCTTATGCTTTAAAACTTAGAGATTTTATAGGCATGTATATGTGGGAAATAAAGAGTGGATGCATGTAGTGCATGTTGCATGGGTTGCAAGTGCAGTGTAGGTCGCGTGTGTAGCATGTGACGTGATTTGTGAAACGTATGTTGATATGTGATTTTATGCATTTAAACCCTGATTTAGTTATGCATATGTGTATGGAATGGAATAGATGAACATGTGGTTCGGTGAATGTTAACCTTGGTTAACAAAGCGTTAGTTGGGACGGTGGTCCTTCGGTGAAAGCCCGAGAAGTGTATTAGTTGGGATGGTGGTCCTTCGGTGAAAGCCCGAGAAGTGTATTAGTTGGGACGGTGGTCCTTCGATGAAAGCTCGAGATGTATTTTAGATGGGGCAATGGTCCTTCGGTGAGAGTCTGAGAAAATTTTTGTGGAGTGTGTGTCACCATGTTGTTGTAGAACTGTTGTTGTGGCTTATGAGAGTCGGTTATATGAATCATGGATTGCATGTAATGCATTGTGGGACGGATAAAACCAATTTTGAATTATTTTCAAGACTCGCGTGAATCGCAATATGAAAATCATTTTCAAATCGTTTTGGAGGCTCTTGTGAGTCCAATATGGTTATTATCCTCGCTTTCCCATTTGCATGTGAAAATTGTTTCAAAGGCTTGAAAGAGTGTCTACTTCATTTTCCTAGCATGTTTAGCTTATACTGCATGTGTTGTCTAGTTTCTACTGAGCTTTGGCTCACGGTGTGGGATTTGAAATATTTTTCAGGAACCGGTCACACAGGTTGATCTGGAGGTGCCGGAGGGGCGAAAGTGCGATAGTCTTTCTTTTTGCTCATTTTGTACATGTATGCTGTAACATATTTTTCTAGTGTTGGAACCGCGTAATGTAAGCCTTTTGGCGATTATACACAATGCATGTATGTTTTATATTAAGAGTGTATTCTCGGGTTAGGTGTTACGTTTGGTTGCTTATGAGTATTTCACGTGATCCGGAGTTTGGGGCGTGACAATTAAATTCAATATTTAACAGCATAGGATAATTGTGAACCACACTTCAGAAAATCTTGTATTAATTCAAAGTTAATGATTATCCAATCCATAAGTTTTCATCACAATAAAAGTGATTTAAACTCACTAGTAATTTTATTTCCATGAATCTCAAGCTTCACCACACCGTCATTTGGGAATTACATTTTAAGTATTAGTAGATCTTTAAATCCAACTATGACTTAAATTTCAAACTCATAAGCCACCGAATTACATAATTCAAATGTATCATCACATTCATTTTAACCCATAAAACTCCAGAACCAACACGTTGCTTCAAATTTCCCTATTTTAGTTTACGTCATTTTCGAACTATCATCAAGACTTTTACTCACCAATTTTCCAAACTGAACTAACAACTAAGGATTTAACATTCAAATCACAATTTAATAAGTTATATGATTCAAACATTCCATTAATAGCTTTAGATTTCCAACACATCATTTAATTATCATTAGACCCTGTTAACTACCCAAATGTTTATTATAATATAATTATGTTCTAATCCATCAAACTAACTAGGTCACATATATAATTATAATATAATTATGTTCTAATCCATCATTATAATATAATTATGTTCTAATCCATCATTCTAATCCATCCTCTATTTCATATAATTAATCTAGGAATTTATCCAAATGTGATGCTCATCACTTCATGGGTCACATATACAACATTAAAAATATTTAAGCCCAACTATTGACTTGAACTTTGTTAGATGCAAGCTTTGTTACAATCCAAACAATGATCTATATAAAAAAATCGACATACATGTCAATTAGGTCACAAATTTAGACCCATCAATTTCAAAATTTTCATGTAATTAATGTGTTATTCATTCTCGTCAATTCCATTCATAAATACATATTACCACACTATACTTACATACGTAGAGCCAATTTAAGCCACAAGTCAATAAATAAAATTTTCAAATCTCAAGTTCCTAATCTCATAACCTTAGCCTTTCAATCAAATCTCAAAAGTTAGTTTTTATCGTACTCAACGCACCCACATATTCTCTCTCACCTCGTTCGATTAACTTATGAATTAATCTCATGTACTATATTAGAAAGGGGTTAAACCCATCCATCAACCCAAATTATGGTTTAAATATACAAAACCCTCAAATTAACAGGTTACAAAATAGTCACCCATTAATTTCACCCATTCTCCATAAAGATAATACATTCCAACCACTTAGTTTAGGGTTTGTATGGAAAGTTCCCAAATCTCAAAAATTAGTTACAAATTCAATCTTTAATCCGCACATTTTCAAGTTTTAAATCTTAATCAACTACTTATGTGTTCCAATTTTATCATTTCAATAACACTACTATAGAATTAAATCAAATACCCCATAACTAATTAGGATTTTTGTTGAATCTCCTCCATTTTTGGGTTTTCAAAGAGTTTTAATTAAAATCAACTCATATCTTAAGCGAAACATCAAAGTATAATCAAGATCCTACCTTATGGGAGCAAAATACCCAAATCTTGAAAACCCTAGCTTTTTAGCTCTCTTGGAAATTCGGATTCCCGGTTGCTTAGTCGCACAATCTTCAACGTGAAGAGCTTAAATTCCACCCACGAGCTCCCAATTTCGGTTAAGAGGTCTTCTATTTCAGACAACACCAAGCCTCCAAGCTTCAGTTTCATCCTTGGCAGACAACAAAAGAAAAGAAAAAAGAAGCGAGAAAGCAATGTCGGCGGCGTTAATGACGGGTGGTAACTAGGGTGAGATCGCCAGCGGTGAAGGGTGGGAAATGCGGCGCCGGCGGCACGGTGGGGAGGTGATGATAGCACGGTGGCGATTGGTCGCGTGTCGCGCGCACCTGGCTTCTCTCTCGGTTTCTCTTTATTTCTCAGCTTCAGCTGAGATACATTTTTATCCTTTTTTTTCCTCAATTATTCTAGAAGTTTCCCAATTAATGATATGTATGTGTATATATATACACACACACACACACACATACATATATATAAGCTTACAACACATTAATTTTCTATTTAACTTCAATTTAAATCAAACTAAATTCGAATAAAAAAATTGAAATTTTTTGACATCTTGGAATTAATCGCAAATTAATATTCAGGGTCTCAATACATCCCAACTCCACATTACATGTAATATTAATCGTCTCCGTGGATTTAATTATGTTACTAAAAATAATTAAAAATAAAACAAACTAGGTCTCCACAATGGTGCTTGAGCCGTCGTACAAAAATGGAACGCGCACTTTGTAGTTAAACCCATAAACTAGCAGATTTGTGGATTAGTGAATGATAAACATATACTATCTCGAGGTTTAAAAGATTTTATCAAAGTTGGTTAGGTTTTGAATACTTTAATTATTTCCCTGAAAATTGGAGGACAGGTGGACGTATGGAAATGTGAGATCCGGACCCGTCTCTTTTTGAGACTTATATATGTTTGACGTGTTTTTACATATATATTTCTACGATATATGATTCATGCGTTTTGATGCATGTTTGTGTTGAAATAAGCATGCGGGGTTAGTTCCCGGGGTTGTAGGGAGTTTCTATGCGAATTTCAAAAAAAAGGATATTTTTGAAAAAGATATTTTCTTGGCCTATAAATATCTAGCCTTTAGATATTTGTGGAGATATTTTAGAAAACATGGAGACTAAGTTTCTTTTTCTCAAACCAAAACCTCTACCTTCTCTCTAACTTCTTAGGGGCCGGGGCTTACTTTTTGACAAACCAACTGTCGATCCTTGTTATTGGCACGGTGGTCTATGCTTTTATCCGAACGGAGTTTCATTCTGGCGAAGTTCGATTTTACACGTGCATCGAGATGTTGAGTTTTTAACTCACCGAGGTAGGATCCTAGAATGTATAACTATTAGAGGGTGCTACGTGTAATCATATGTATTTTTTACCATTTAAAAATACATGAAAAGTTAGTTTATGTTTCAAAGGTTGGATTTTGGTTCAAAATCGCTTTTGGGTGGATTTCGGTTAGAGGAAAAGGTTTTTGAGGCTTTCCTCTCGGTGTATCTTGGTTGTTTTGGGTTTGTGTATGCCCATGGGTTGTAAAAGGAGTGTTTGGTTGGTTTAATTTGGAGTTGAGAAGTTATTTCAGTAGCTTAGGTTTGCTTTTCACCATCGCCTGTAGCTTATTCTAAAATTTGAGAATTTTGGATTTTTGTGTCGACACATTTTTCTGTTAAAGTCGACACATTTTCTTTCTGTGGTGTTGAGCACGCTTCAGTAGCTGTTACGTTGAACTCTCTATTCTTTTTTGTCGACACCATTTTTTGTTTGTGTCGACACCTTTTGTTGTTGGTGTTGACACATTTTCTGTTTGTGTCGACACATTTTTCTTCTGTTGGTGTTGAGTATTCTGTTGTTATTTGTGTTGACACATTTTCTATTTATATTAACACCTCCATTGTTTGTGTTGACACATTTTCTGTTTGTGTCGACACCTCCGCTGTTTGTGTTCACATCTTTTCTGTTGGTGTTGACCATTTTCTTTCTTTGTGTGCGAAAAAGAGTTTTGAGATCGGGGTGAATTCTATGAGCCCGTGGGGTTCTAGGATGTGATGTTTGCCTATAGTTTTCAAAAGAAAGGAGGTTTGAAAATGAAGAGCTTTGTGAAAGTTGTGAAAACGTGTTTTATTAAAGGTTTGGAGCTAACTCTTGGGATTGAGTCTCAACTTCTAAAAACGTTATGGTGAAAATATGTGTTTACATGTTTTGTTTGATCTCCATGGTTCATGGATTGGATCCCTTTTATACATGTGTTGTATATCTGTTTTGAGGGTTGGTTTTGAAATGTTTTTCATAGATGTACCGTGACAATGGGTATGTTGAGTTGGGCTTCCATTGCTCCTCGGTGTAAGTCCAGAAACGTGCACAGCGTAGGTGTTCTGTACCTTTAGGTTAGTCCCCATAAATTGAGTTGTGTGGGTGCTTTGTACCCTTAGGCTTCGGTCCCGTAAATTAAACATTTGTCGGTTGCCTCCGTCAATGGCGTTGTTGTCGAAACTTCGTATAGAACTTATCATTACTGAGCAGGCCTTAAGTGGTGACTAGGGTAATGGACAGGAGTCTATAATTGATACCTTTGTCTGTGTGACAGAGTCGGTACATAGGATTACATTTTATCTTTTCTCCTCGGCTGTGTGACCCGAGTGGAGATTACTATTTATTTACAACTTTTCCTTAACTGTGGCATGATATCTGTTATGATGATATGCATAGTTTCAAGGATGGAAATGGTGGTTTTCAGATAAAAAACTTGTGGTTTTGAGAGAAAAACCTTTTTGGCTTTTATGGTCGAGTTAGCTCCCACCATATGATTGCATGACCTGCTTTACAGTTTTATTATCTTTTCCTATTGTGTTACGGCTCACGGTGTGGGATTTTGCTATATAATCCTTTTCAGGTGAGCGTGAGGAGTTGACCTAGATTCCTACGGTGGCGGAAGACTAGCTGTAGTTTTCCTATTTTAACATGTATTTATACATGTGATGCCTGTTTTAGAAGGCTAGTTTGTACGCCTTGAGGCGTTATACTTATTCATGTATGAGATTACATGTTTTCAGTTTATGAGAGTTGAACTGTGGGAAGTTTTATCCAAATGTTAAATATTTTTAAGTTGATGGTTTTCCAACCGCAAATCTTATTTTCTCAAACAGTGTATGGGTGGGCTTTCGCGTGACCCTAGTATTTGGGGCGTGAAAACTTGGTATCAGAGCTCTGGGTTCGAATACCTAAGAGCCATGGAAAAGAGGGTACATCACCTTGTGATGATGTGCATGTGCTTGATTGCCTATGTTTTAGCTTTTGTTAACATATGCATGATAGCCTGTTTATGTGGATATGAAAGTTGGATCTTGGGATTGATTAGTCTTGCCTCGGGCATTTGGATTAACAGACTTGGGATCCATGTTAGAGACGTGTTTCGCGGATGTGATTTCTAGCAAGGAATCTAAGTAGGTTGTCCAGAGTGACGAGTCTTTCTTGTTGGTTCTCCTCGGTATGTGAGATGTGATGACATGATCTTAAGTGGCTATGTGTTAGCATGCTTATACATGAGATATGTCTTTTACGTTAGCAATAACATGCTGTATGGATGCTTATCCTGTTATGTTTCTTTCGTATAGAGTTATGCCCACACAGGGAGGACGAGGCCGAGGTCGAGGCCGTGGCCGTGGTTCTGGCCGAAGGGACGTTCTAGTCCCAGATATTGGGGATGCTAATGCACCCCAAAGACTTGTTGATGGGGGAGATCTATTGCATGAAATGGTCAGCTCCATCCGGCAACTGGCTGAGGCCACTAGGGGAAGGGAGAATGTACTTGAGCCGAGAGCGATGGTCGCGATGCGTGAGTTTTACCGTCTAGACCCTCCTACCTTTTTTGGGGATCCCAACCCCATAGTAGCCACTGAATGGCTAGAGCTGATCACCAGGATCTTGGATACGCTTCAAATTGAGGAAGATGATCTGAGTGTTACCTTTGCTGCCTTCCAGTTGAGGGGGAGTGCTCATATGTGGTGGAAGTTCGCCAAGACCACAATGGATGGCACTTGGGAGACATTCACGAAGGTGTTTCTAGAGAAATACTTTCCAGCGACTTTGAGAGATCGCTACAGAGAGGACTTTCTTTTCCTGACACAGGGGACGATGACTGTGATTGAGTATAAGGCTGAGTTTACTAGCCTATCTTGGTTTGCACAGGAGATCGTACCTACAGATGAGTTCCGTATAAAGAGGTTCGAGAGGGGTTTGAGTCTTGCTATCAGAGATAGAGTGGCAGCATTCAGGATGCAGGTCTTTACATAGTTGGTGGAGACCGTCATGAAGGTGGAAGACACTCTGAATGAGACACGCAAAGACAGGGACAATAAGGGTCAGCAAGATGGGGGACGAGCACAAGGTCAAGGATGCAGGGAGAACAAGCGTCGACGGACATCTAGTCCGAGTTCACATCCAGCAGGGTCGTATCTGCCAGTCTTCTGCATCTATACCTCCCGTAGCTTCAACGGGAAGGTTGGATCAGAGAGTGCTTGTTTACTTTAGATGCCAACGGCCAGGGCATCATGCGGCAGAGTGCCGAAGTTCAGCGCCTATTATTCAAGCACAGTCGCAGTAGTAGTCGCAGTCGCAGTCGCAGTCGCAGTCGCAGTCGCAGGGGAGGGGGCCATTGGAATGTTTTGAGTGCGGCCAGTCTGGGCACATCTGTAGAGATTGCCCCAGGGGAGGGAGTATGCAGAGTACAGCCGGAGCACCTGTTACTCCATCTACCCAGGGACGCCAGCCATTTAGGTTTGCAGAAGGGGGCGCATCAGTGCAGTCAGGCAGACAGTCGACAGTTCAGGGCCGCAATGGATAGGCTAGAGCTTATGTTCTTGCAGATCCCAGTTCATCCAGAGCACCGGTCGTGCCCGATGCTGCTGCTACCACCTCTATGATCAGTGGTACTCTTCCAGTCTATAGATCATGGGCCAGTGTTCTTATCAACACCGGAGCATCACATTCGTTTATATCATCTGCTTTAGGGCTAAAAATGGACTGGTTGGGTAGTACTTTGAGCGTGGAGACCCCAGTCAGTGGGAGTGTGATGTTGAGTCTTGTCTGTAGATCCTACGTGTTGGAGGTCGTCGGTCGTTGTTTAGAGTTCGACTTCATTATTCTAGACATGACCGCATTTGATGTCATCCTGGGGGTGGATTGGCTGACCACCTATCGTGCCTTTATCGATTGCGATTGACGGAGGGTAACGATTTGTACACCTGTAGGAGATTGCTTTTGTTTTGTGGGTGACCGGGATGAGGGTTTGATGTCTTCGCCCAGTGCTGTGCGGAACCAGGGCAACCTGGGTTTCCTTTTTGTAGCCCTTACGTTGGATGAGGTAGTTGGGATACGAGGAGAGTTACCTCCGGTGGTTTGCGACTATCCAGATGTCTTTCCTGACGATCTGTTTGAGTTACCACCAAGCCATGAGGTAGAGTTCTCTGTTGATCAAGTTCCCGGAGCTGCTCCTATATCTATACCATCTTATCATTTTGCACCCACTGAGTTGCGTGAACTCAAGGTACAGCTTCAGGAGTTGCTAGACAGAGGGTTTATACGCCCGAGTACTTCGTCGTGGGGAGCTCCTACTCTTTTTGCGAAGAAGAAGGATGGATCTTTGCGTTTGTGTATCGACTATCAGAAGCTGAATCAGGTAACAATGAAGAACAAGTATTCGATGCCGAGGATAGATGATTTGCTCGATCAACTGAAGGGTTCGAGCTGCTTCTCGAAGATCGACTTGAGATCAGGATACCACCAGTTGAGGATTAGGGATGAGGACATAGCGAAGACCGCCTTTCGAACTCGCTATGGTCACTACGAGTTTTTGGTTATGCCGTTCGGTCTGAAGAACGCTCCTGCTACGTTCATGAGTTTGATGAACCGAATCTTCCATCCTTATCTAAACAGTTTTGTGGTAGTGTTTGTGGAAGATATTCTGATATATTCAACCACTAGGGAGGCACACGAGGATCACCTGCGTATCATGCTACAGACTTTGAGAGAGCATCGCTTGTATGCGAAGTTCAAGAAGTGCGAGTTCTGGATGTCTGAGGTGAGGTTTCTCGGACACGTAGTGTCGGCAGATGGGGTAGCTATGGATTCGTCGAAGACTGATGCTGTGATCGGTTGGGAGCGACCGAAGATTGTCTTTGAGATTTGTAATTTTCTGGGTTTGGTGAGTTACTATGGGCAGTTCTTGAAGAACTTTGCGAGACTTGCTGCACCGATGACACGTCTGATGCGGAAGGGAGTTGTGTTTGTTTGGAGTGAGTCCTGTGAGTCAGCATTCCCAGAGTTGAAAACGAGGTTGACTGGTGCGCCAGTGTTGATCATTCCAGAGCGAGGCTTGGGATATACAGTGTACTGTGATGCATCACATGACAGTCTTAGATGTGTTCAGATGCAGGGGGTAAGGTTGTAGCCTACGGTTCTCGGCAGTTGAAGACGCACAAGAAGAACTACCCAACACATGATCTGGAGTTGGCAGTCGTGGTCTTTGCCTTGAAGACATGGTGTCACTATCTTTATGGTAAGCATTTTAAGGTTTTCTCCGATCACAACAATCTGAAATACTTTTTTTCGCAGAAGGACCTGAACTTGCGCCAACGACGATGGATGGAGCTGTTGGAGGATTATGACTTTGACTTGCAGTATCATCCAGGGAAGGCCAATGTTGTGGCAGACGCGCTCATTAGGAGATCTCATGGATCGTTAGCTTTTGTGGCTATACGTGAGTGGGACTTGCTTGGAGAGGATCGGGAGTTTGATCTGTGTCTCGGGGAGATAGCGACGGGTGCCACCCAATTTTTAGTAGTTACCCGACCAGCGTTGATAGTACGTGTGCTAGAGCTCCAACAGACGGACCAGGAGGCTCAGATGATACGAGATTGCGTTGCTAGTGGAGATGATACAGCGAGATGGATTGTGGGTTCAGATCAGAGTCTGAGGCTAGCTGGGAGGTTATTTGTGCCAGAGTCATGCCGAGCTGATCTACTACGTGAGTGTCATCATTCTCACCTTGCAGTGCAACCTAGACGTACGAAGATGTATCATGACTTACGTCGCCAGTTCTGTTGGACGGGAATGAAGAGAGACGTGATCCAGTTTGTTTCTCGGTGCCTTACTTGTCAGAAGGTGAAGGCTAAACACCAGAGACTGACAGGATTACTACAGTCGTTGCCTATATCAGAGCGGAAGTGGGAGAACGTCATGATGGACTTTGTGTCACGGCTTCCTCGATCACCTAGGGGACACGACGCCGTGTGGGTTGTGGTTGATAGGTTGACGAAGTTTGCACACTTTCTCCCCATCCGAGTGAAGGATTCGATGGAGCGACTGAGTAGCGTGTATGTCAGAGAGATAGTCCGGTTGCATGGAGTGTCAGTGTCTGTTGTTTTTTACCTAGACCCGTGCTTCACGTCACGCTTTTGGCAGAGTCTTCAGGAGGCTTTGGGGATGAACTTGATGTTCATTACTGCTTTTCACCCCCAGACAGATGGTCAGTCAGAGAGGACCATACAGATTCTGGAGGATATGCTAAGGGCATGTGTCCTTGATTTCAGAGGTTCGTGGGAGGATTATCTACGGTTAGCAGAGTTTGCATACAACAACATCTATCAGTCCAGTATTGGGATGGCACAGTATGAGGCTTTATATGGTAGACCATGTAGGTCACCCGTGTGTTGGACAAATGTGGGAGAGACCACAGTCTTGGGACCCGACATGGTACGGGAGACGATAAAGAAGGTTACCGTGATTCGCCAACGACTTATGACAGCGCAGAGCCGCCAGAAGAGTTATGCAGATCAGAGGAGGCGACCTTTGGAGTTTACAGTGGGAGATCATATGTTCTTGAAGGTCTCGCCACGTAGAGGTTTGATGAGGTTTGGTCGTAGTGGGAAGCTATCACCGCGCTTCATTGGACCATTTGAGATCCTCGACAGAGTTGGAGAGGTCGCATGTCATTTGGCTTTGCCACCTCAGTTAGCATCTATGCATAGCGTGTTCCGCATTTCTATGCTTCGAAGGTACGAGCCTGATCCTTCACATGTGTTAGATTGGGCTGGACTGCGGGTTGATGAGGATGCCACTTATGAGGAGCGTCCAGTGAGGATTCTTGATACAAAGGAGCAAGTGTTGAGAGCCAGAACAATTGCTTATGTCAAGGTCTTATGGCGTCATCCTGGGGTTGAAGAAGCGACATGGGAGCTGGAGTCGGGGATGCGTGTTAAATATCCGGAGCTTTTTCCTTTATGACCTTGTAGTGAATTTCGGGGGCTAAATTCCTTAAGGGGGACAGTTGTGAGACCCGGACCCGTCTCTTTTTGAGACTTATATATGTTTGATGTGTTTTTGCATATATATTTCTACAATGTATGATTTATGCGTTTTGATGCATGTTTGTGTTGAAATAAGCATGTGGGGTTGGTTCCCGGGGTTATAGGGAGTTTCTGTGCGAATTTCAAAAAAATAAAAAAGATATTTTTGAAAAAGATATTTTCTTGGCCTATAAATATCTAGCCTTTAGATATTTGTGGAGACATTTTGGAAAACTTGGAGACTAAGTTTCTTTTTCTCAAACCAAAATCCCTACCTTCTCTCTAACTTCTCAAGGGCCCGGGTTTTGGTTTTTGACAAACCAACTACCGATCCTTGTTATTGGCACGGCGGTCTATGCTTTCATCCGGACGAAGTTTCATTCTGGCGAAGTTCAATTTTACACGTGAATCAAGACATCAAGTTTTTAACTCACCGAGATAGGATCCTAGACTGTATAACTGTTAGAGGTTGTTACGTGTAATCATATGTGTTTTTACCATTTAAAAATACATGAAAAGTTAGTTTATGTTTCAAAGGTTGGATTTTGGTTCAAAATCGCTTTTTGGTGGATTTCAATTGGAGGAAAAGGGTTTTGAGGCTTTCCTCTCGGTGTATCTTGGTTGTTTTGGGTTTGTGTATGCCCATGGGTTGTAAAGGGAGTGTTTGGTTGGATTAATTTGGAGTTGAGAAGTTATTTCAGTAGCTTGGGTTTGTTTTTCACCATCGCCTGTAGCTTATTCTGAAATTTGAGAATTTTGGGTTTTTGTGTCGACACATTTTCTTTCTGTGGTGTTGAGCACGCTTCAGTGGCTATTACGTTGAACTCTTTGTTCTTTTGTGTCGACATCATTTTTTGTTTGTGTCGACACCTTTTTTTGTTGGTGTCGACACATTTTCCTTCTGTTGGTGTTGAGTATTCTGTTGTTATTTGTGTTGACACATTTTCTATTTGTGTTGACACCGCCGTTGTTTTTGTTGACACATTTTCTGTTTGTGTCGACACCTCCGCTGTTTGTGTCGACACCTTTTCTATTGGTGTTGACCATTTTCTTCCTTTGTGTGAGAAGAAGAGTTTTGAGATCGGGGTCAGTTCTATGAGCCCATGGGGTTCTAGGATGTGATGTTTGCCTGTAGTTTTCAAAAGAAATGAGGTTTGAAAACGAAGAGCTTTGTGAAAGTTGTGAAAACTTGTTTTATTGAAGGTTTGGAGCTAACTCTTGGGGTTAAGTCTCAACTTCTAAAAATATTTTGGTGAAAATTTGGTTTTACATGTTTTGATTGATCTCCATGGTTCATGGATTGGATCCCTTTTATACATGTGTTGTATATCTGTTTTGAGGGTTGGTTTTGAAATGTTTTCCATAGATGTACTGTGACAGTGGGTATGTTGAGTTGGGCTTCCATTGCTCCTCGGTGTAAGTCCAGAAACGTGCGCAGCGTAGGTGCTCTATACCTTCGGGGTTTAATCCCCGTAAATTGAGTTATGTGGGTGCTTCGTACCCTCGGGCTTCGATCCCATAAATTAAGCATTTGTCGGTTGGCTCCGTCAATGGCGTTGTTATCGTAACTTCGTATAGAACTTATCATTACCGAGCAGGCCTTAAGTGGTGACTAGGGTAATGGACAGGAGTCTATAGTTGTTACCTTTGTCTGTGTGACAGAGTCGGTACATAGGATTACATTTTATTTTTTATCCTCGGCTGTGTGACCCAAATGGAGATTACTGTTTATTTACAACTTTCCCTTAACTGTCGCATGATATCTGTTAAGATGATATGCATAGTCTCAATGATGAAAATGGTGGTTTTCAGATGGAAAACTTGTGATTTTTGAGAAAAAAACCTTTTTGGTTTTTGTGGTCGAGTTAGCTCCCACCATATGATTGCATGACCTTCTTTACAGTTTTATTGTCTTTTCCTGTTGGGCTTCGACTCACGGTGTAGGATTTTGCTGTAAAACCCTTTTCAGGTAAGCGTGAGGAGTTGACCTAGATTCCTGCAGTAGCGGAAGACTAGCTGTAATTTCCCTATTTTGACATGTATTTATACATGTGATGCCTATTTAAAAAGGCTGGTTTGTACACCTTGAGGCGATATACTTATTCATGTATGAGATTGCATGTTTTCAGTTTATGAGAGTTGAACTGTAAGAATTTTTATCCAAATGTTAAATGTTTTTGAGTTGATGGTTTTTCAACCACAAATCTTATTTTCTCAAACGTTGTTTGGGTGGGCTTTCGCATGACCTTAGTGTTTGGGGCGTGACAGGAAAACTTAAAAATACTTTAGTAATACGAACTAGTTAATTTGTGATGGGACATTAGCTCTATGAATAATTTTTAAGATTTGGGAAGGTGGTGCTTATAAACTCCAACTTAGGTAATTTAATGTATATTTTCATGGAAAAGGGTTTCAATTATTAAGTTGAATCCCGATGTTGGAGGATTTGCTTATGAATGATTTAAGACATGAAAAAAAATCCAATTATGCTTTAACTATGTGATACGTTGGAGTTAAATGTATAACTTGGAACTTATAGTATGAATTGAGTGAGTTCATTGTATTGTGATATAATGGGGGATAAAAGTATAATACATTGATAAAGGAAAACTAATTTCAATGGTTGAATTTACAACGAAAGGTAACGGTTGAGAATTGTATGAAGTAATACCTAGCTTAGGTAGCAAATGAAATTGGTAAAATGTATTGATTTGTGTTGATGAAGATTTTAATTATGTTCTTGATCAGGTGTGGTTGATTTTATAAAAATGGAGTATATTGTGAAATGAGAATATGTAAATGGGTAACCAAAGTTTTGAAACTCATTGGTGGGATGAATTGATGATTTAATCACTTATACTCTGATTCTTTGAAACCTAAATTGTGAAATCTACCTCTAGTTCATGAAATTGAGGCACGAATGCATAACACATAGGTGATGAAGTTATAATCAAATCTTGAAAGTGTTGATAGAGTCTTATGATTTATTAATTTAAAATTGGATGATTTGCATTGAGGATTTAGTTGTATTGAGGATGTAATTAGAGAAGACTTGGGAAACTTTGTGACTCTTCTGTAACACCACGACCTTTTACATGGCAACGATATTGTTCGCTTTGAGCAAAGCCCACACGATTTTGTTCTTTCTAGGGGGTCACCCATCCTTGCATTGCTGCCGCCCAAACACGTTTAACTACTGAGTTCTGCTAGGATTTTTACCACCTGAAAAAAGGCCTCGTTGAATGTAACGGCCCGATACATATTTATTTTTGTGATTTTATGTTTTTGGTTAAGTGAGGAGACGAAATTAAATTTGGGAGTGGGTGTTATAAAAGTTTGCTCGTTAATGATTGAATTAATGGTAGGTGAAAGAGAAATTGAGTTGCATGGTAATGAATGAGATTGATATGGCTACGTTTATAGAAAATTCGAAATAATACAAAGTGAGCAAAGTTGGAAGCTCGGGTTGAATTTTAAAGCAATGTGTGGAATTTAGGTTCAAGAATCACCGCTCAAGCGGTGGGGGATCACTTGAGCAGGCTATCGGGATAAGTTTAGAAGGTTCTCGAGCTTTGGAGAAGAGTTGAGGGTTTTATATTAAACCCAGCCCTGTGATACTCATCTTTATGTCTCTCTCTCATCTCCTATCTCTTCTCTTCCTGTCCACATGTGAGAACCACCATCACCACATGAAACCCTAATTTTCCACCATGGAAAATGGAAGATCGAAGCTAGATTGGGAGCAACCAAGGATGAAAATCAAGCATTGGACCAAGAAGGTGAAAGATAGAGCATCAAAGAGCCAAGATCTCTCAAATCTAAAACCCTAGGAGGAAGAAATTGGAAGAATTTGAAGCTTTTGAACAAATCCGAGGTAGGATCTAGATTTTCTCATATGTTTGTGTCGATTTGGGCTGATAATTTGTTATATGAGCAAAATATAGTAGATTTCAAGTTGGAGAGGGAGCCGCGCAGCGGAAAAAAGATTTATGAATCGACGTCGTGACCGTAAAAAACGACGTATGCAATTT
>JAULJZ010221261.1:0-17705 GCA_032270985.1 Heliamphora pulchella
ACATTGCTCATTAAGATTCTCATAAAATGAAAAAATAATTTTATTAAAATAAAATTAAATACTAAAACTAAAATAAAAATCATAGTTTTTAGTATACAATCCTGACAATCTCCCACTTATACTCAAAATCATGCTGCCATGCATCTAATTCCCATACCCTCTACATGACTATCGAAAGTCTTAACTTGTAGGCTATTTGTAAAAAGATCTGCAAGGTTGTCCCATGATGCAATCTTGGTTACAGCAACATCACCCATCTGTACAATTTTTCATATCATGTGATACTTACACTCAATGTGCTTTCCTTACTTGTAGACTCTTAGCTCCTTCGAGTTTACAACTGTTCCGCTATTGTCACAATAAAGTGTAATAGCTGACTAAACTGAAGGCACCACATCTTGATCCAATAGGAAGTTCCTGAGCCAAACGGCCTCCTTGGCTGCTTAAGAAGTTGCCACGTACTCGGCCTCCATGATGGAATCAGCAATGCAGGACTATTTGATACTCCTCCAACTTATGGCTCCACCTTCCAAGGTAAACGCATATCTTGAAGTATACTTACGAAAATCTTTGTCTGACTGAAAATTTGAGTCTAGGTACCCTAAAGGTACTAGACTGTCTGCCTGGTAAATCAACATATAATTCTTAGTCATTTTCAGGTACTTGATTATATTCCTTATCGCAGTTCAATGCTCCTACCCTAGGTTAAACTGATATCTTCTTTTCATGCCAACGACAAAGTAGATGTTAGATCTGATGCAAATCATAATATACATTAGGCTTCTTACTGTCGAAGCATAAGGAACCACCTTCATCTTCTCTATCTCATCAGGTGTCTTAGGACACTACTGATCATTGGATAGAGTAATTCCACGCCTGAAAGGGAAAAACTCTTTCTTAAAATCCTACATGCTAAAAAGAGCAAGATATCATCGATATACTTTGCATGTGATAAGCCCAACATTCTTTATTTTCGATCTTGTAAAAGCTTGATCCCAAAGATGTGACTGATTTTTTTCAAGTCCTTCATATCGAACTGTCCAGATAACCATACTTTTACTGAAGATAACACTCCAACTTCATTTTTGATGAGAAAGATATCATCTACATAAAGTATTAGAAAGACCACCACACTTCTGTCACGCTTCTTGTACACACAGGACTCATTTAGAATCTGATCAAAATCATAAGACTTAATGGCTTGATCAAACCGAGTATTCTAAGACCTCAATGCCTGCTTAAGTCCATAAATAGATCTCTTAAGCTTGCACAACATGTGCTCCTGGTCCTTTGCTGTGAAATCGTTTAGTTGTACCATATAGATACTCTCGTCAAGACTTCCATTAAGAAAAACTGTCTTAACATCCATTTGCTAAATTTCGTAATTGAAATGAGCTGCAATAGATAAGAGAATTCGAATTGACTTAAGTATGGCTACCGGCGAAAAGGTTTTCTCATAGTCGATCCTTTTTTTCTGAGTGAACCCTTTTGCAACAAGCCTAACTTTGAATGTTTCAACCTTTCCGTCTGCTCTTCTCTTCCTTTTGTAGATCCACTTACATCTGATGGGTTTTATCTCTTCAGGTGGTTTTACAAGTTTCCAAACCTAATTAGAATATATGGATTCTATCTCTGAATTCATAACATTTTGCCAAAGATCTGCATCTTTATCTTAGAGTGCATTATTGTAGTTACAGGGTTCGGTATTCAGTTCTACTTGGATCTTGTCAAAAGACTCTCACAAGAGCATATACCGATCAGGTTAATGAACAACCCTCCCATTACGACGAGGCACTATCTGCATCTGTATACTAGTAGTAACATGCTGTATAGAATCTGAATCCTGTGCACCGTTACTCACATGCTCGTTAGGCATGTTAATGGTAGCACCCTAATCATGATCTGCACTTGTCTCAATAATCCTCCCACTACGACGAGACAATGGGATATCAGTGATTTGTCGTTCCTCTTCTGTTTTACTAGTATTTTCTCTCATTTCTTTTAGAACAATTTTATTTTTGGGCTTGTGGTCCATAATATAATCATCTTTCAAGAATTGAGCATTGATGCTAATAATGACATTCTAATCCTTAGGATTACAAAATAAACCATCCTTTATTCCCTTGGAATACCCGATAAAGAAACAGACTTCTATCCTTGGTTCCAACTTACCTGCGTTCCCTTTCCGCACATGTGCTCGACACCCCTAAATCTGAATATGTTTCATACTAGGCTTACGCCCGGTTCACAATTTTGTGGGAGTAGAAGGTACTGACTTAGAAGGTACCAAGTTCTGAATAAAAGCTGTTATCTCTAATGCGAGTTCACAAAACGAATCGGGTAATCTTGAATAACTCATCATTGACCTTACCATCTCCATAAGAGTCATATTTTTTCTTTCTGCTACACCATTCTGTTGTGGAGTGCCCGATGCAGTCAACTGGGATATAATTCCATCTGATAATAGGTAATCCCTAAACTCTCCAAAGAGGTACTCTCTACCACGGTCGGATCGTAGTGATTTGATACTTTTACCCATACGCTTCTTCGCCTCTGCCTTGAATTATTTGAATTTCTCAAAATATTCAGACTTATGGTATATCAGGTAAATGTATCCATACATTAAGCAGTTGTCAATGAAACTGAAAAAGTACTCAAAGCCATCTCTAGTCCGGATAGTCATAGGACTATATACATTAGAGTGAACTAGTTCCATCGGTTATTTAGCTCTATAGCCTTTGACCGAGAAAGGCCTCTTGGTCATCTTACCCTCTAAGTAGGATTCACAGACTGATAGTACCTCCACTTCCAATGAATGCAAAGATCCATCTTCTACCAGTGTATTTATCCTTTTTAGATTAATATGACCCAAGCGTAAGTGCCAAAGAAACGTTTGACTCATTAAAGAAAGACCCTTTCTCTTATATGGTAAATTAGATGTGTTGTTTAATTTAGTTAGTTGTAGAATAGGAGAGATTGAAGTAATAATATAAAGATCATCCACCAATGTATTAGAACAGATAACCCATTTATTATTCTTAATAACCACAGAGTTATTAAAATAAACCAAATATCTGTCTTTAACTAATTTAGAAATGAAAACTAAGTTTCTTCTAATGGAAGGTACATAAAGACAATTTTTTAATATTAAAACCTGATCTCTACTAAAACTGAGAATGACATCTCCCACTGTAACTGCTGTTACCTTTGTATTATTACCCATATGGAGGAAAATCTTTCTATCACTAAGTTGCTGAATTTTCTGGAACTCCTGCAATGAATTACAGATATGATTAATGGCTCCTGTATCTACACAACACGTATTGGTAGATAATACTGCTAAACATGTTTTCACAACTAGTGAACAAAAATTACCCTGATTGTTCAGCTTGCTAAGATAAATTGGATATTACTTTTCTAGTGTCGTGTTTGATTACAGTGAAAACATCTGTCTTTCGGCTTTTTCACACAAGTCTGCGACCCTCTAACGACCTTGAAAATCGTACCACCCTATTTCTGAATTTTCTTCTTCTTCACGTCTTTCGGCTTAGAAGAAGAACCCTTTTAAAAAATAAACACATTTTTCGGCATTGAAGGAATACCCTTGGTAGTTAAAACTATATCCAAGTTACTTTTCCAGTCAACAAAATTCGCTCCCGTTAGTTTGGTCTTTTTAAGTATATTAACCTGTGGATTGAAAGCCATTTTAATCTTGAGAATCATATAATTAAAATTAAATGTTAATTATGATGAGCAAAATTTTAAATTTATTTTAAAATTAGTTTCCTCTACAATTTAAAAAAAAAACTATCAGCAGCCTGGTACCCTGTGAATAGCATGGCTCGATGGGAGGACGTCTACTATTCATCATTTGTCCAAACAGGCAAATTTCTATTAATTTTACTATCTAGGCAACTGACCCTACCAAATAAAATTAAATAGCTGATATAGTTTCGATCCAGTAAATAATAACAGTGACTCAGATGGAAAGAATATTATTATTTACAGTTAAGTGTTAACCACTACCTAATTTCAAATCAATCACTTCGCAATGAACCCTTCAGATGGAAAAGTGATCCACACTAACAATTATCTAGAATTATCCCTGAAGGAGGTTTGTACTGGTGATACTGCAATTAATCATGTCGGATGGAGAAGAAAACCTTACTACCAACACGTAAAATTAATTACATCATCTACGAACAAGTGATGGAGACCGCGAGATTTATCTGTGAATAAATTTTCTCTCCCACTTAGATTTTTAAAATATTTTTAAGAGTTATAAAAATATGTTTAATTAAAATAAATTTATTAATTTTGAAAAACACATGATCTGAAAGATTCCAAAATATCTTTTCGTGTATACGATCCAAAAGATTTCGGTTTGTCAAACCATCTTTTCATATTTTAATGCGTACAAATAAAATAACCGATAAATGGACAGTTTTTTCTTTAGCTTTATAGCTAAGGCAGTGATTAAAGGTATTCAAATATTTTATTTTTACGTTACACATTTTTCGAATTTTTTTTATTAAGATTAAACATTTTTTCATTTAATTAATTTTCATAATTTTTCAAGATATCTGATTTAATATAAGAACATCTTAAACGAGTTATTTTGTAAAAAATAAAATATTAAATTTTTTTTCATTTAATTAAAAAAATTTAATTTAATTTTTTATTACAAAATATTAATTAAAGCCGAATTTTTCAAGTTAATTAAATTAACAGGATTATATAAATTAAATATACATCATCCACGTAGTTTAAAAGAATATAAATACAAGATATATATATATCCCGATGTTATGATCAAGCCGAAACTTTGATGAGTTTCAGTCTTTTGTTCAAAGATAACTCGTAATTTTTCAATCATTTTCTAAATTAGCTTTCGGCATCTAAGTTACATCAGGATTTCTCGATATGTAGTGTTATACATATACAACACTCTCGAGTCTTGAAAATATTAAAAAACACAAGCTAAAACAGCCCCGAATCCAAGCCACCACCGCAGGACCACTAGCGCCGCCGGCACCGCCGCATGCCTCCAGTTCAGGCGGCTTTCGCCGACTCTCCCGAACTTCGTTCTCAATCTTGTTTTTTTTGAAAAATAGCTTTTGAAAAATATTATTTTTTTGTAAAAATCCCAATTTGAAAACAGCTCAAAAAATAGCTTTCGATTGTTGCCGAAATAGTCCCGTCGCCTGCCCTGCGCCGCCACCTGTTTGGGCTTTTTTCGTGGTCGTTTTGATTCCCATTTCCTCTTATTTTTAGCACTGATATTTAACAACATATTGCCTTGAAGAATGCCTCAAAATAGTCCTGAAAAAGATCAAAAATAGCCCCAAAATAGCCCGGTGCCGTCGCCGAAAACCGCTGCCTGTGACCGCCTGTTGTGCGTCCATTTTCCACTGATTTTTTCATTGTATTGGACAGTTTTTTTCTAGCACTGTTTACTATTATTTTATGTCTAAAAAAATGCTCAAAACCAGTCCAAAAAATGTAGCAAAAACCATCGAAAAATAGCCCTGAACTATCGCCAAAAATCGTCGCCGTCAGTGCTATTTTTGCTACCAGTTTTTGCTGGTTTTTTGGACCTATTTTGTTACTGTTTTAATACACAAAATTTGCAAAAATCTTACCAAAAAAACCTGTTACAAAACCCTTGAAAAACTACCACGATCTGTGGCCTGAAAAACCTGAAACCACCGTCGGTTATGCCGCCGCCTGTTCTTCGTATTTTTAGATATTCAAACCTGTTCTTAAATATTTTAAATAATATTTAAAAATAAATAAAATTTTTTACATCGAAAACTTATGTCCCGTAGGCTGACATTAGAACTAAAAAAGTTTAAACTATCACGATCAACCCTCGTGATTAAAAAAATAAATAATAATCATCATTCAACCATTCAGTCAAATATAAATAAAATAATGATTATAAAACTAGAATTAGAATGCTTGCAAAATAAAGTTATCATAGTTTTAAAAGTACTTGGCCCCTCGATTAACCGTAAACAATAATCAAAACGGCTCTGATACCAATTGTTAGAGGTAAACTGCCAAGATCATTAATTTGTAAACGATTTTTTCAGAAAAAATAAAATCGGACGGGCAATCGCCGAAACAAGCTCCAAATAAAAACTTTTAATTGTCGAATGATCAAAATAAAAATCTGTGCCACCACAGTTAATTCAGATGAATACCTTTAGGTCGATTCTTCAATTACGAACTTTGATTTTTCGAGTTGAATCTTCGGTCATACCTTCTACTATATTCCCGATGCGATTTTTGAACATAATGTGGATCATGATCCTTCGAGAACTGATACCGGTAGAACCGGACAAATTTAGGTTTGGAAGACAACTTATGAATTTGGTTCAGCCTACCTGCATATTTATAGGGCTACAACAGGAACTTGTAGAGTAATTATGACACAGACTTCTAGTGTAACCCAGATACCCATCCAGTGATTTTTGCAAATATGCAAACCTCTCAGCGATTTCTGTAATTATGAAAATCTTGTAGTGATTTCTGTAATTTTTATAAAATACTAAATAACAGTTCACGCCACTAAAGAACTGTAACTGCACTCTTAACCATAATTTCAAGACCAATTTGCATTGAACTCCTATTATTAAATACTTAATTCATCTTCATACGTTAAGATTCTCGATACCCACCAATTAAATTTAATTACTGACAATTTAATTTAATCGATATCGTTAAAATTTCTTAAACCCTTCTGCTTAACTTTTTTGATTGTCGGATAATTAAATCCACTTGTAGGGTTTGGCCCGGTCAAAATTTATAAGCTTCCTTAAGGGGCTATTGTCAATCCCAAACAATCGGGACGTGAATTCCGTTAATAATTAATATTTACCATATAATTAAAACTGCTATCTAACTCACCGGAACTTTTAACCCATAAAAAATTACAATTTCTAATGAATCAAAACAACGAATATTAAATATACGCAACTAATAAATATTTTGGGATTAAGAGTATAAGCACTCATAATAACCTTGGGTTGTGAATTAATTTATATAGTCAGTATAAAATTAATTATTTCAATGTGGTCCTGTTCAATACATACAAAGTGTACTAACACAGCGAGTCAGAATAATAGACGACGCTATTATCTGTTTCCTATAACCAAGACAGGTCTATTAAAACTCTGTGCTACTGTCGTACCGATGGTTTGTTCATTTCCATCTAAACTGTGAACAAAAAACTTATATTCTGCAAGAACCTATAATCTGGTCTTCTGTGTGCAAGCCGTACTGTACATATCAGATTAAATACTGTACAGAATAAATGACAACCATGTAAACATTAAAAAAATAATATTGCATACATTACTCATTAAGATTATCATAAAATAAAAAAATAATTTTATTAAAATAAAATTAAATACTAAAATCAAAATAAAAATTATGATTTTTAGTATACAATCCTGACACATACTGTCAATACTCCAAACTCAATTAGCCTTTTTCTTCTTCTTCACCTAACTGCCTTTTTCACCGTTATGTGTTTTTAGCTAGTTTGCATATTTTACATCTCTGAATTATTCATTATTCTAAAAAGAACTGTACATTATTTGGCGACTCCATTGGGGTGGTAAATTTGCTAATGGTCAGTACTCGGAGCGGATTGCATACAAATCCCAAACTAGTCATGTCAGAAGGCCATTCCAACATCAATGAGCATAATGACGTGCCTAGTACAGAACAGCAAGCGAATCCCAATAACAACTGCGATGATCTATTCCTAGACGCATTGTAGGCCATTCAAGATGGTCAGACTAGCATCCTAAATGCTATTGTAGGATTGACTAACTCGATTCTGATAGTAGTAACCAATGCCAATCGAGCAGAGGCTCCAGGCGAGAGACAAAGCGCAAAAAAGGCACCTGCAGATCTACAAGCAACCCTAGTGGGCCAGCAACAGCCAATAAAGAAGCCTCGACCCCAAACGCAAGTGACTCTGATGAGGATACAAGGATCTGTCAATTCGGACCCCCTTCTGCCCAAAACACAAGCCTAGTTCGCCAAAATCGCAGATGTCCAGGCGATGTCCCAACAGGAAATGATAAAAAGGCAACTACCATCCCTACCAGATCTGGATATCCAGCCTCCTTGTCTGCTGTATCTGCTCAGGGTGCCTTATCTCGAAGGATATACGACCCCAAAGTTTTTAAAGTTCGATGAAAGAAAAGGGAACGCCAGGGAACATGTGGTGAGATTCGTGGAGACACCAAGGGCATATGGAGGAGACCATACATTACGCTTATGGGAGTTCTCGAAGTTTCTGACAGACAAGGCGTACAGTTGGTATGTCAATCTGGCACCAGGATCAATTATCACCTGGGAAGACATGGTTAACAAGTTCTACACCAAATTCTTCTAAGTTCATGAGAAGGTTACGATGCTCACTCTAGTTAGAGAAACACAGCGGCTAGGAAACGATCTGCTTGAGTATGTCAAAAGGTTCCAAGACTTTGCTGTCGAATGTCATGACCTAGTCAGCGAGACTTACTTAGTGCAAATGTGTGTTCAAGAAATTCTGCGAGAATACAATGCTCATCTCATTAACCTCAATCTACCTACGTTCTCAGCATTGATTGAGGCAATGCGTAGCTTTCGTAACATAATCAAACCGCTTATCAAGTCGATTTCCTTCCATAGCGACAGGGCCCAAGCCTTTACAGCCTTCAGTGGGCGAAAATGAGAAAGAGAAAAAGGAGATGATAGAAATAAAAGGTGGTGAGACAGCAACTTGATGCCCTACCCGTGCAGTATTGAGATGGTAAAGAAGCTAGTCAAAGAATGAGTGGCTGATAAAGAATTAACGCTCCCGCCAGTGGAAACTCTCTCATCTAAGAAAGACAGAGAAGGGCCAAACTACTGCGTCCATCATCGAACCACCATGCACTCCACAATGAGGTGCTTTACACTCAGAGGGATTTTTAGGAGGAAGGTGGCCAAAAAGCAGCTAAGGTTCATAGATGATGAAGACAACGACGTTAGAAAGAGGCCATTCACCGAGTATGACAGAGAGGTTAATATGATAATAGGAGACGATGAGGTACACGAAGCAACATATTGTAGGGGCACGCAGGACCCAAAAGAAGCCTTGCAAGAATCATCCAGATTCAAACTATTTTACGACTAGCTCGGATTCACGGCAAAGTCACGAAGGGAGGCAACTGAGACAATCATGCGTGTAGCAGAGGCCAATGACTCGAGCTGCATGACCTCAGAGGAAGTACTTCGAAAGATAGCCACAAATTTCTCAAACGCAATAGTATTTATCGATTGTGACTGAAGGTACCCCTTTCCTCATAATTGACCTTTATATATTACTGGTGTTGTAAATGGGGTATCGTTTAGGCGTATATTTCTAGATACCGAGGCCTCGATTAAAATTATGCCCAAGAAAACAATTGAAAGAACATGAATCTCAGAGGACAAAATAGTCAACCAACCTATAACAGTGACTGGGTTTGGTGGAGAGAGGAAGAAAACACAGGGGTATATCACAGTAAATCTTGAGCTATAGGGAATCTATATGCCTGTCAATTCCATATCATTGATGTAGACACAAGTTACCATGTTATCCTAGGAAGATCCTAGATGCATAGGTATGGCACTGTACCCTCCAATTACCATCAATGTGTGAAGTTTCACTGGCATGGGAAGGAAATCACTATGGGAGCAACCAGGAACCATTATGGGGAAGCACATTTGACTTTGATGAACTATCAAAAAGTAAGTCAATCATTGACAAGGCAGGAACAATGAAGATACCAAAGTGGGAAGACTTGAGCAAAGGAAGAACAGAGACATGGTCAACTAACGAAACAAGAGAATCGAAATTAGAGCCACCAGTAAAGCTTGTAAAAGTTAGGGAAGGAGGAAAGTTGGTGTATTATTTGTGAAGGAGGGTAGGGTTAGATGCTACCTCTCAAGCAGCTAACCTTGATACCACGAAGATCATCCTACCACAGCCAGCACCCGACTATATGTAGGACGGCCCTCGACCCCAATAGGAACCATTAGAGGAGGTAAATTTGAGCACGGATGGTCTGTTGGAGGCAATACTGCTAAGATCATTATTTTGAAAACGATTTTCGATAAAAAATTAAATGGACGGGCAAACGCCGAAACGGGCTCAAGATAAAACTTTTGACGTCGAACGATCAACAATAAACCTGTGCAACCAAAGTTAATTTAAAAGAATACCTTTTGTCGTTCTAATCTTCAACTACGACTTGATTCCGAGTTGAAACTCCAGTCAAATCTTCTACTGTATTTTTTTACGCGATCCTCGAACGTAGTGTAGGTTATGATCCTCCGAGAACTCGTACCGGCAGAACCTTGATATATTTAAGTCATGAAAGACAAAAATAATATCATAATAATAATGATATATATTCATTAAAAACTGGTTCAGCCTACTCACATATATATAGAGCTACAGCAGGGATCTGGGTAGTAATTATGAGTTAGACTTCCAGTGAAACACAAACACCTACTAGAGATTTCTGCAATTATGAAAAGACATGCAGCGATTTCTGCAATTTTTATAAAATACTGAATTACAGTTTACACCACTAAAAAACTATAATTGCACTTTGACCCATAATCTCAAAACTTTCTTGCATTGAGCTCCTGTTATTAAATCTTATCATTTCTCCCCACGTTAAGATTCCCGATACCCGCCAATTAAATTTAATTACTGACAATTTAATTTAATCGGCATATTGATATTCTTTAAGACCTTCCACTTAACTTATTTGACCGCCGGATAATTAAATCCTCCTACAGGGTTTGGCCCGGCCAAAATTTATAAGCATCCTTAATGGGGTATCGTCAATCCTGATCTTCGGGATGTGAATTTCGTTAATAATTAATATTTGTAATATAAATAATACCGCTATCCAACTCGCCGAAAATATAAACCCATATAAGATCGCACCCTCTAATGAATCAAAACAACGAATATTAAATATACGCAAATCAATAATTATTTCAAAATTAAGAGAATAAGCACTATTCATAATAACATTGGGGTGTGAATTAATTTCTATAGTCAGTACAAAATTAATTACCCAAAATGTCCCATTCAATACACAAAGTATACTAGCACAGAGAGTCAAAACAATAGACGACGTTATTATCTGTTCCCTGTAACCAAGTCAGGCCTACTAAAACTCTGTGCTACAATCGTACCGATGGTATGTCCTTTTTCATCTAAACTGTGAACATAAAACTTATATTCTGTAAAAATCTAAAATTTGATCTTCTATGTGCAAACCGTACTCTACACACCAGATTAAATACTATACAGATTATTGGACATTCATGCATAACAGAGAAATGATATATATACATTACTCATAAAGATTCTCATAAAATAAAAAATTAATTTTATTAAAATAAAATTAAATACTAAAAATATGATTTTCAGTATACCAACCCTAACAATCTCTCACTTATACTCAAAATCATGCTACTATATATCTGACTCCCATGCTCTCTACATGATTATCAAAAGTCTTAGCCGGTATGCTCTTTGTAAAGGATCTGCAAGGTTGTCTCCTGATGCAAGCTTTATGTCTGACTGAAAATCTGAGTCTGTGTACCCCAAAGGTACTAGACTGTCTGCCTAGTAAATCAACATATAATTCTTAGTCCTTTTCAGGTATTTGGTTGTATATTCTTAACTGCAGTCCAATGCTCCTGCCCTGGGTTAGACTGATGTCTGCTAACCATGCCAACGGTAAAGCAGATGTCAGGTCTAGTGCAAAGCATAGCATACATGAGACTTCCTACTGTCGAAGCATAAGGAACCGCCTTCATCTTCTCTATCTCATCAGGTGTCTTAAGACACTAATCCTTGGATGGAGTGATTCTATGCCTGAAAGTGAGAAGCTCTTTCTTGGAATCCTGCATGCTAAAACGAGCAAGGAAATCATTGATATACTTTGCTTGGGATAAGCCTAACAACCTTTGTTTCTGATCTTGTACAAGTTTGATCCCAAGGATGTGACTGGCTTCTCCCAAGTCCTTCAACTTGAACTGCCCAGATAACCATACTTTAACCGTAGATAATGCCCCCACATCGTTTTTGATGAGTAAGATATCATCTACATAAAGTACTAGGAAGATCACCACACTTCTGTTACGCTTCTTGTACACACATGACTCATCCAGACTTTTATTAAAATCATAAAATTTTACAGCTTGATCAAACCGAGTGTTCCAAGACCTCGATGCCTGCTTAAGTCTATAAATGGATCTCTTAAACTTGTACAACATGTGCTCCTAGCACTTTGTAATGAATTCGTCTAGTTGTATCATATAGATACACTTATCAAGACTTCCGTTAAGGAAAGCTGTCTTGACATCGATTTGTCAAATTTTGTAATCGAAATGAGTGGCAATGAATAAGAGAATTTGGATAGACTTAAGCATAGCTACCGGCGAAAAGGTTTCCTTATACTCGATCCCTTCTTTCTGAGTGAACCCTTTAGCAACAAGCCTAATTTTGAAGATTTCAACCTTTTCGTCTGCTCCTCTCTTCTTCTTGTAGATCCATTTCATCCAATGGGTTTTATCCCTTTGGGTGGTTCTACAAGTTTCCAGACCTGATTAGAATACATAGATTCCATCTCTAAATTCATAACCCTTTGCCAAAGATCTGCATTTTTATCTTTTAGTGCTTCATTGTAGTTACAGGGCTCGGTATCTAGTTCAGCCGGGATCTTATCAAACGACTCTCTAAGAACATATACCGATCAGGTTGATGAACAACCCTCCCACTACGACGAGGCACTACCTGTGTCTTTGTACTAACAGAAACAGACTGTGTAGAATCTGAACCCTTTGCATTAGCACCCTATTCTTGATTTGCACCTGTCCCGATAATCCTCCCACTACAACGAGGTAATAGAATATCAGTGACTTGTGGTTCTTCTTCCGTTCTACTGGTATTTTTTTCAGTTCTTCTAAAATAATATTACTTTTGGACCTGTGATTCATAATATAATCCTCTTCTAAGAATCGGATATTGATGCTAACAATGACCTTTTGATCCTTAGGATTATAAAATAGACCACCCTTCATTCCTTTGAGATACCTTACAAAGAAACAGACTTCTGTCCTCGGTTCTAACTTACCCGTGTTCCCTTTCAGCACGTTTGCTGGACACCTCCAAATCCAAATGAGTTTTAGAATAAACTTACACCCGGTCCACAATTCTATGGGAGTAGAAGGTACTGACTTTAGAAGGTATCATGTTCAGAATATAAGTTGCTGTCTTTAAGGCGAGTTCCCAAAACGAATGTGGTAAACCTGAATAACTCATCATTGACCTTACCATCACCATAAGAGTCCTATTCCTTCTTTCTACTACACCATTTTGCTGTAGAGTGGCAGGTGCAGTCAACTGGGATGTAATCCCCTCTGATGACAAGTAGTCCTTAAACTCTCCAAAGAGGTATTCCACACCATGGTCGGATCGTAGTGATTTGATACTTTTACCCTGATGCTTCTTTGCCTTCGCCTTGAATTCTTTGAATTTCTCAAAGCATTCAGACTTACGGTGCATTAGGTAAATGTATCTATACATTGAGTAGTCATCAATAAAACTGATAAAGTACTCAAAGTCACCTCTAGCCCGAATTATTATAGAACCACACACATCAGAATGAACCATCTTCAACGGTTCTTTAGCTCTATAGCCTTTGGTCAAAAAGGGCATCTTGTTCATCTTTTCCTCTAAGAAAGATTCATAGAATAAAAGTACCTTCACTTCCAATGAACTCAAATGTTCATCTCCTACCAGTCTGTTTATCATTTTTAAATTAATATGGCCTAAGTGTAAGTACCAAAGAAACGTTTGGTTCATTAAAGAAGAAAACTTTCTCTTATATGGTAATATATATGCATTATTCGTTTCAGTTAGTTGTAGTGTAGGAGAAATTGGAGTAATAATATAAAGATCATCCACCATTGTATCAGAACAAATAACCCGTTTATTATCCTTAATAACTACAGAGTTATTAAAATAAACCAAATATCCGTCTTTAGCCAATTCAAAAACGGAAATTAAGTTTCTTCTAATGGTAGGTACATAAAGACAATATCTCAATATTAAAACCCGATCTCTACCAAAACTGAGAGTGACATCTTCTACTGCAACTGCTGTTACCTTAGTATTATTGTCCATAAGTAAATCTCCCCATCATTAAGTTGTCGAATTTTTTGAAACCCCTGCAATGAATTATAGATATGATTAGTGGCTCTCGTATCTACACATCAGGTGCCGGTAGATAATACCGCTAAACATGTTTTCACAACCAGTGAACAGAAATTACCCTGTTTGTTTCGCCTTTTGAGAAATGCTGGATATAGCTTTTTTCAGTACCGGGTCTGATTGTAATGAAAACATCTGCATTTCGAATTTCACACCAATCTGTAGCCCACTAACTACCCTGAAAACTGTGTCTTTCTATTTCTAAACCTTTTTCTTCTTCATGCCTTTCGATCCAGTGAAAGAACTTTTTTCAGAAACAAACATATTTTCTGGTATTGAAAGAATACCATTTATAGTTAAAGTTATATCGAAGTTACATTTTCGATTAACAAAATTTGGTCCCGTAAGTTTATTTTTTTTGAGTATTGAAGCGAGTAGGTTGAAATTCATTTTAATCCTGAGAATCACATAATTAAAAAAACCGTTAATTATGATGAGTAAAACTTTAAATTCATTTTAATTTGGTTTCCTCTACCATTTTAAAATTAATTTGTCAGCAGCCTAGTAACCTGAGAATAGCATGTCTCGTTAGGAGGATGTCTACTATCCTTCATAAGACCTGACATGTCAATTCCTTTTAATTTTACTATCTAAGTAACTGACCATGTCAAGTAAAATTAAATAACTGACATAGTTTCGGTTCAGTATATAATAGCAGTGATTTAGTTGGAGAGGATACTATTATATATAGCTAAGTGTTAACCATCACCTAATCCCAAATTAATCGCTTCGCAATGAACCATTCAGTTAGAGAAGTGATCCACACTAACAATTATCCAGAATTATTCCGAAAGAAGATTTGTACTGGTGATACCGTAATTAATCTGTCCGTTGGGGAGAAAGGCCTTATTGCCGATACGCAAGGCTTAATTGCATCACCTACAAACTGGTGATGGAGATCGCGGCATTTATCTGTGAATAAATTCTCTCTCCCACTTAGATTTTTAAATATTTTTGAGGGTTATAAAAATCTGTTTAATTAAAATAAATTTATTAATTTCGAAAGTCACACGATCTGAAAGAATCAAATATCTTTTCATATACACGATTCTAAAGATTCTGATTTATCAAACCATCTTTTCGTATTTAAATGCGTAATAAATAAAATTTAATACATGCACAGTTTTTCTTTTAGCTTTTCAGTTAGGGTAGTGATTAAAGGCATTTATTTATTTTATTTTTCATTTCACATTTTTTGAAAAATAATAATTTATTTCGATTAAATATTTTTCTATTTAATTAATTTAAAAAACAGAATTAATTCCCACGTTTTTCTAAAATATTCGATTTAAAAAAAATCATTTTAAACGTGATATTTTGTAAAAAAATAAAATATCTAAAATTTTTCTATTTAATTAAAATTAATTAATTAAAAAAAACTTAATTTTATTTTTTATTACAAAATATTTTAATTAAAACCGAATATTTGAATTAATTAAATTAACAGGATAAATAAAACCAATATATATCATCCACACAGTTAATAAAATAATTAAATACAAGATATAAAAAAATATTTCGATTTTATGATTTATCTGAAACTCTAAAGAGTTTCAGTCTCCTGTTTAAAATAAACTTTTAGTCTTTCAGTTGCTGCATAATTCTAATTTTTCAGTTGCTGCATAATTTTAATTTTTCGATTGCATTAGAATTCCTGTTTGAAAACAAAGTCCCGCAGCTTTTGGAAACTCCAAAAATCTAAACAGGCTTTTGGGAATAAAGCTGCACTGTTTGAATGGGATTGCCGTGGATTTGTTCCATTTGGGAATTAAATACTGCCGGATTTGCACACTAATTTGGAAACTGCCGGTTCTGGAATGGTTTGGACTGCACCAAAATAGCCTGGTGGGGTTTGCACCGCTGCTTGGGAACCGCGCCCACTGTTTGGTGCTTCGGCTGTTTCGATTTTGCTGAAAAACCACTGCTGTTTGGAATAAAAAAGGCCTGCTGCACTATTTTTGGGGATTGCCGCACCTTATTAGCCTTGAAAATCACAGCCTTTATTCATCAAAATAGTGCCGTGTTTGTTGGGAATTGCTACAGCGCCATTGTTGTTTGGACTGCTGCGGTTTGCTCCCTGTTTGAAGAAAAAGCTGCTGCAGAATACACTTGCTGAGTTGGCAACTTTTTCAGAAAACAGGCGCTGCTTTGCGCCGCTGTGTCGAAAACAGCCCCATATCAGTTGGCGCTTTTTATGGAAACCGCCTGCTCTGTTTGCTTTTGATCTCAAGCTTCAAAAAGTCGCCGCAGCACCTTTTTATGTAAATGAAATAAATCCGGCGTTGCACTTTGGGTTGGAGACCGGCGGTTTTGTGTTCTTTTTACTTTTTCTCCTCTTTTTTAAAATTTTTTTTTATTATTCAGAAAAAATTCTGGAGAGAAAAAAAATATTACAGAGCAATAATAAAAAAAAATTATTCGCGGCTAAAACCGCCGGTTGGCGCCGCTAACCACCGCCGGTTGCCGTCGCATTCGATTTTCTATACCAGTTCTTATTTTTCTTTCTAATAAATTAAAAAAAAAAATAAAAAACATAAAATATTTTACATCGAAACTTATGTCCCGTAGACTCATATTCGATCTAAAAAAAAATTTAATCTATCACGATCAACTCTCGTGATTAAAAAATTAATAAATCTTCATCCACGTATTCAATCAAAAATGAAAATAAAGGATGATAATAAAATCGGGATTAGAACGCCTGCAAAACAAAGTAAGCAGCAGTTCTAAAACTATCCGGCCCCGATAAACCGTAAACAAAAAAAAAACGGCTCTAATACCAATTTGTTGGACACAATACTACCAAGATCATTGTTTTTGAAAACGATTTTCGGTAAAAAATTAACTGGACGGGCAAACGCCCAAACGGGCTCCAGATAAAACTTTTGACGTCGAACGATCAAAAATAAACCCGTGCAACCAAAGTTAATTTAGAGGAAAACTTTTTGTCGATCTAATTTTCAACTACGACTTGATTCCGAATTGAAGCACCAGTCAGATCTTCAATTGTATTCCCTTACACGATCCTCGAATGTAGTGTGGGTTACGATCCTCCGAGAACTCGTACTGGTAGAACCCGAATATATTTAAGTCTTGAAAGACAAATATAATATCATAATAATAATGATATATATTTATTAAAAACTGGTTCAGCCTACCCGCATATATATAGGATTACAGTAGGGACTTGGAGAGTAATTATGAGTTAGACTTCCAGTGGAACACAGACACCTAGTAGAGGTTTCTGCAATTATGGAAAGACATGCAGCGGTTTCTGCAATTTTGATAAAATACTGAGTTATAGTTCACACCACTAAAGAACTATAATTGCACTCTGACCCATAATCTCAATACCTTCTTGCATTGAGCTCCTATTATT
>JAULJZ010221272.1:0-17703 GCA_032270985.1 Heliamphora pulchella
GAACCAAAACTTGACATAACATAAGTAGAGGACCTAAACCCTAAGAGGCTTGATTTTTTAGAACTTTGATGTTTCTGCCCTAAGAATTGAAATGCCATAACTCAATGTAGAAAATTAACCTGAAACTTGTAGGGAACTTGTTTATCTAGAACATACAAAAAATGGACTTATTTGGACTTTATTTCATACTCTAAAACCGAGAGAAATAGAAGCATAATTTTAGGTAAAATCTGGAGTAAGTGCTGAACCATTTTTGATTAGGATAAATTGTTCATCCATTTGCCTTAGGATTTGGCCTTGATTTTAAACATGAGAGTTGTAGGAAATATTTTTATCTAAATGGTGTAAAAAGTTTATACCTTAATTCCAAATCTAAATACCCCAAAGCTTTGTCACCCCTTATAATTTAATACTTGATTTTTTGCCTTAAAATTGGTTCAGTGTATGTTTGAGTACTCTTTGCTTTGAGACCCATGTCTTTGTATGATGATCGATTTGAATCAATTGATAAGTGTTTCAAGTGAATGTATGATGATCTAGAACCCATGCTATTATATTGAATCATATCTTGAGGATTGTATCTTGTGCTTTGCAAACTGTACCATGAACCTTGCCGTGTTAGTTGATGCCATACTATAAATTGTTGCATATGAGATCACTAGTACACATCATTGACATTGTCACTTGCATCTTGGCATATTAGAGTCCATCTGTGCAAACCGTTGTTGGAATGGGCTGTGCTGAGATTATTCTTCTTGATTGTAATTCTAGGGCGTCCCTGGTTGGCATTTTTTGAAAATGTTTTGGCTTGTACACCTTGGGTGCGTCCCCGGTGTTTAAAATGATTTTGGCTTGTACACCCTGGGTACGTCCCCGGTGTTACAGAAATGGTTTATGAATATTGTTGAGCACCATGGGTTCGTCGCTAGCATTCTGATTTCGATAGCTTGAACTTTGGGTAATTCGAAGGTAGCCAAATTTGGTTGACCTAATCCCACTACAGTGGTAAGACGGAGATAGCCTAATTCGGTTGACCTAATCCCATTGGGTGATTCAAAGGCCCTAATTTGGCTGACCTAATCCCACTACGGTGGTAAGTCAGAGATAGCCCAATTTTGGTAGTCCTAAATCCCTCATCTCGGTATTTTACATTGGGTAATTCGAAGATAGTCTAATTCAGCTGACCTAATCCCACTGTGGTGGTAACTCAGAGATAGCCTAATTCGGTTGACCTAATCCTATTGGGTAATTCGGAGGCCCTAATTCGGCTTACCTAATCCCGCTGCGGTGATAATTTGGAGAGAGCCCAATTTCGGCAGACCTAAACCCCTCATTTTGGTACTTTGTGTAATATGAACGTTTCTTAAATTCTCTTAGACTTTTGGTTGACACCGGCGAAGGCATCACGAGTCTCAAGGTGGGAATTGCTTGCCCATATAAGGGTGGCTGAATAATTGGTTGGCCTACCCCCACGCCGTTGCCATTGAGTAAAACAGCTGTGGCATGAAGCCCAGCGACGCATTTACTATTCGCAACGAGGCGCGATGATGGCTTTGGTGATCAATTTGTCCAATTAAGTATACTTTGGTGATTCCCGGCGTGGAATTCTTGTCCTTATTTGGGTGCATTTTGGGTTGGGCATCTTCATTTCATACACGCATGTTTGTTGACTTATCTGCTACCATGTTATAAATTTATCTGTCTCCTTGACTATAAACTGTACTGGGTGTTATATGGTATGTGATGCGGTGAAGTTTGTTCCGTAAGATTAGTTAGAAGGTTTGAGTGTTTTGCTTCTAGGCCTCGGCTCATGACATTCGTGCCACAGGTGAGGAGGAGTTCTTAGAGGAAGTCATCCCAGAGAGAGAAAAGGAGTTTGAAGAATAAGGTGAGTTTCAAGAGTATGTGGATCCCGCTAATGCATCCTGAGGAGTCGAGACCTCTACTTCTGTGCTTATATTCAGTTCTCTTGCGCTTAGTGTAATTTTTGAAATTTTTTGGTGAAACTGTAATAATTATGTACTTTTGAACGGTTCAAAACTTTTTTATGATGTAACAACTAATGTATGTAAACATGAATGAATGGCTAAAATATCCCTTTATTTTTATTTATGTATGTTCCGACGTGCCCGGAGGATGGGGCATCACAATACTAAAAACTTTATTTTTAGTATTTAATTTTATTTTTTATTTTATGAGAATTTTTATGAACAATGTATGTATATCATTTCTTTAATGTTATGCATGGATATCTGATATTCTATATAGTATTTAATCTGGTGTGTAGAGTACGACGTGCACACAGAAGATCAGATTTTAGATTCTTGCAGAATATATGTTTTATGTTCACAGTTTAGATGGAAATGGGCATACCATCCATACAACTGTAGTACAGAATTTTAGTAGATCTGTCTTGGTTACGGAGAGCAGATAATAGCGTTGTCCATTGTTCCGACTCTCTGTGCCAGTACACTTTGTGTGTATTGAACGGGACATTTTGAGTAATAAATTTTATACTGATTATATAAATTAATTCGCACCCCAAGATCATTATGAATAGTGCTTATCCTCTTAATCCTGAAATAATTATTGATTTGCATATATTTAATATTTGTTGTTTTGATTCACTAGAGGATGCGATCTTATATGGGTCTATATTCTCGAAGAGTTGGATAGCAGTATTATTTATATGGCAAATATTAATTATTAATGAAATTTACGTCTCGAAAGATTGGGATTGACGATACCCCCTTAAGGATGCTTATAAGTTTTAACTAAGCCAAACCCTGCAGGTGGATTTAATTATCCGGCGGTCAAATAAGTTAAGCGAAAAGGTTTAAGAATTATCAAGATGCCAATTAAATTAAATTGTCAGTAATTAAATTTAATTTACGGGTATCGGAAATCTTAACATGGGGAGAAATTGTAAGCATTTAATAACATGAGCCCAATGCAAGAAGGTCTTGAGATTATGGGTCAGAGTGCAATTATAGTTCTTTAGTGGTGTGAACTGTAATTTAGTATTTTATAGAAATTGCAGAAATCGCTGCGTCTTTCCATAATTGCAGAAATCGCTGGTAGGTATCTGTGTTCCATTGGAAGTTTTACTCATAATTACTCCACAGGTCCCTACTGTAGCTCTATATATATGCAGGTAGGCTGAACCAGTTTCGTTGGACACTACATTCGAGGATCACATAAGAGAATACTGTGAAAGATCTAACAAGAGTTTCAACTCATAATCAAATCGTAGTTGAAGAATTGATCGACAAAAGGTATTTTTCTAAATTAACTTTGGTTGCACGGGTTTTATTTTGATCGTTCAAACGTCAAAAGTTTTATCTGGAGCCTGTTTCGGCATTTGCTTGTCCAGTTAATTTTTTACCAAAAATCGTTTACAAAAATAATGATCTTGGCAGTTTTGCCTCCAACAGGATGTGAAGCTCACGGCGAGTACATCAAGGATCCACCCTCCAATCACCAAGATCCATGCCCGAACACAACCAAAACCTAGAGAGAAGGTAGAGCTTGTGGTCTAGGGTTTTAGAAGAGAGAAAAGAATTCTTATAAGATAAGCTTTGCACAAAAACCAAGCATTTCTGCTGCCTTTAAAGCAGTCTGCCCCAACAGACCGATCGAGCGGTCTTTTTACCGCTCGAGCGGTTTCCCATTTCACTACACTGCTGTCCCATTTTCAAACGATCATATCTCCCTCGTCTGAACTCCAAATAGGGTCATTTTTATGTTCAAACTAAAGCTCCAGAAGTCTACTTTGCAATGGTTTAAACCTCATACAAAAATTCATTTTGTACAGAGATTTATGACTAAAATAGTAAAGGTATGTCACTTTTCTTCACATGCTTTTCACATTTTTTTCTCCGGACATCTCTTAGAATCTCATATTCTCTCCCGAACATATATTTCACGCGTATCCAAGCTCAAAACACTCACCCAAAACATCACCAAGGTCTTGTTTTAACTCCTACTCCCATCAACACTTAAATCATTCGAAAATAAAACAGGTCAGGGTCTCACACAAGGCCACAGAAGGAACAATTTTTATATTACCCAACTCCCAATGAAATACGCGAAAGGGACTCTGATAACCCAAGATGCAATATATGAATGCTCATGATGTGCAATATACTTCTTGTGTATAATTAATTATAACATGACATGTAAATACGGTCTGGTACAAACTACTAAAGCATAGAGTACAAGCATGTGAAGCATAAATCATGACTTATGTAGGATAGGATCAAACTATCGGCACGGATTCATTTCATCAAAATCATCATTTCCATATACCAACTATTCACCATGTTCATAATAAGTCCTTAGATTCAAGTTTCACAAAGTAACATGCCATTCGTATACTTAGCCAATTTTAGATAAATATTTAATTGCTAATTTTAAAGTTGCAACAATGTTGTGAAGTACCTAGACATGGATTTAATTTTTGAAATTTGAACACCAATTAGATAAAAATATTTTCTACAACTTTCATATTTAACACTAAGGTCAGATCCTAAGGCAAAAATGTCATTTGTTTTATTTTAGTGAAAATCGTTCAGCATTTTACAGAGAAAAACACAGAAATTGAGCCTCTCTTAGCCACGGTTTTGGGACACCAATTCAAGGGGTATAGGTCTTATTTTTTGTGAGGTTTTAGTTTATGGTGTCCCCTACAAGTTTCATGTTTTGTGCTAGGGTAAGTTATTTAGAAAACGTTAGTGATTTTGGCCAACTTATAAAAAGGGTTCGGTCAGCCTAAAAATGGTCTGCAGAATATGTTTTTAACAGAGAATGCTCAAAACTTTTGGGGTATTGTAAGGACATAATACCTATTTATTTTGTTCCTTCATATTTTTGGTAAGAGAAAAGACGGAATTAAGTCTGGACATGGGCACTATAAAATTTTATTCGTTAACGGTGGAATTAATGATATGCGAAAGTGAAATTGAAATATATGGTAACGAATGATGTTAATATGGCTGTGCTAATGAATAATTCAAAATATTAAAATGTTAGCAAAATTGGGAGTTTAAGATGAATTTTAAAGAATTTCGTAGCGTTCTGCTCCAGGGGTCACCGCTCGAGCGGGCTATCGTGAAATATTTGGAATGATCTTGAAGGTTGGAGAAAAATATAGGGATTTATATATATACATATACATTATATATATATATATATATGTGTGTGTGTGTGTGTGTGTGTGTGTGTGTGTGTGTGTCCATGTTATGACCAACGTGAAGACCCCTTCTCATTTTCTCTTCCCCTCTTCTCTTCTTCATCCTCTTCTAGAGAGAGAGAGTGAGAAAAACCCACCTCTCTCATGAAACGCTAATCCTCCACCATGAAAAATTGAAGTTTGAGGCTTGATGGGGAGAGATCAAGAATGGAAATCAAACTTTGGAGTAAGGAGGTGAAAGGCAGAGCATCAAGGAGGTAAGCACACTCAAGATCTAAACCCTAGGAGGGAGAAGTTGGAGGAATCTAAAGCTTTTGAGCAAATCTAAAGTAGGATCTAGATTTTCTCATATGTGTGTTAAGATTTGGGATGATATTTTGTTTATATACATAAAAAATTGAGTTAATTTGATGATTGATGAATAACTTGACAGGTTTGTGGGGGTATTGCATTGGGTTTAATGGAAATGGGGATTTTTAAGAAAGGTTTAACTATGATTTTGGGGAATCATTGCATAAAAAGGGATTATGAAGTTTGAATCTAATATTTTTGTGGTGAAAATTGAGATTTGATACATGTTTGATGAGGGGTTTAGGGTTTTGAAGTTAGAAACTCAAAATACGGGAGTTTTGGGGTTTTTCTCGGGCAACAGCACGCTCGAGCAGAGTCTTGTCCACTCGAGCACTCAACTGGCAGAGAGTTGAGCTCTCGAGCGCCTGACGTCCGCTCGAGCGAACTAACTGCGTAAGGCCAACTTCTGTTTATCATATCTCCCACATTCGGACTCCGAATAGGGTTGTTTTTATACTCAAATCGAAGCCCTAGAAGTCCTCTTTCCAACAAGACTACTCTCACAAAAAGAATGTTTTTTGTAAAAAATGTTATAATTAAAATAGTGAGGGTATGTCAAATTTTCTTAACCATTTTTCACCGATTTTGGCTAAATGCTGTCAAATTTTCTTAACCATTTTTCACCGATTTTGGCTAAATGCTTTGAAAAAGTATATTTTCATCACTGTTAAACCTTTTCATCAAATTTCCTATCTCTTGGGCTATGAATATACCTACCTCACTACACTTGGGTTGGGATGCTAATATCTTACCGATTGGTGTTGTTTGCAATAAAAATGGGTTTTTTTTGACATATGAGTAAGGTTTTGAGAACAACTATGGGTGTGGAAAATTGTGGGCTATGTAGTGACATGGTTATCATTTAAAAGTTTAAGCTTTAGAGAGAAAACATGAATTTTAACTTGTGTATACGTGTATACGCATATGATGGGTGCATTCTATTTTCTTCACACTTCATGATTTCAAAGGAATTTAATTTTGTGTTATTGGTGCATTATGAGATTGATGAAAGAAATATGATGCATTTAATTTGAAAAGAGAGATTGAATACTAAAACCAAATGTGACTTGACAATGAATCAAGAAAGATGAAATTAAAATTGAAACGATAATGTGTGAAATAATTGGGAGAGGAACTAGTTGTGGGTTGGACTCTCGGATTTTTATGAAATTGAACAAAGAATGAACCGTATGAATTGATGTGGATTAAGTTGGCTTGGCGGGTCCGCGGTGAAAGACCAAAAACTTGCGCAAGATAGGGACCACTTGCCCACGGGTTAGCCCCCGAAATGTGGTGTTGTATCGTGGTGAGTTATAGATCTATTTATTATCCAATGGCTTCGCGTAGCCTATTAGAAATTAATAGGGAGGGGTTTCTATAAGGGCTTGAAGAAAGATTTTGTGTTCTATATCATGTTTGTACTTAAGAAGAAATGGACTACTGTAATGATATTGTTGTTGTAATAGACACTTGAAAACCCAAAGCATTTGATTATAATTTTATATGCATAAGGATATGGTTACTTGTCGAAAATTTTTATTTTCTTTCAAATACATTTTGAGCTCAAATCGTTAATGAATCAAATGTTTAATTGGGTAATTTCTTATACGAGTCGGTTTGGGATTAGTTCACGGGTTCCTGGGGTTCGGGGCGTGATAGAATGGTATTAGAGCTCTAGGTTTGAATACCTAGGAGCCGTGGGGAGTAACCATGACCAATGGATGTGACCTGTTTGACGAGATTAGGCACCACTACACGGCATGAGTTGTGTGCTTGCATGGGTTTGCAATTGAATTGTCTTGCGCATGCTTTGTGTTTATATGAACATGGAGGGTTAAGTCTTGGGGTGATGTGACATGCCGTATGGTGTCCGATCAACTACTTGGGGGTTCAAAATAGAAAAGCATTTAGCTAACTTTCTTTCTATGATAAGTCTGAATTAGTTGCCCGGATTGTCGCGTTGCACCGAGGCTTTCCCTTGGTATGTGAATATGTGGATGTGATGTGACTAGGTGTTGAGTAGTATGTAGCTTGGCTTTAGGAGGTTAGGTTGAGTTTGACCTAGTTAGGTGTTGTGATATCTTTGTTGTAGGGGTTATGCCCATGAGAGTAGAATGAGTTGTGGTCCGGATGGTAGTATGAGTGGTGAAATTATGATTCGAGGGTCAGTGATTGTAGTAGGTGCAAGCCTGTGAGATGGGTTTTGATTGTTTGGAGTATGTTATACCCATGTGAGTTGGGGTGATCGTAGTTAGTTGCTCGTATTATGTTGTTTCGTCAGTTGTTTAATGGATATGCTGAGTAGAGTGTTTAAAATTCTTGGAAGTTGTTTGTTATGGATGGATATGAAGTATGATTTTACGCGCGTTGAGGATTATGTACGTCATGAGCCGTGTTGTGTCATGAGCTGTGTACCCCGACATTGGGTATGGACGAGAGCATAGTGGATGGAAACATAATAATCTCTGGCCTAAAGTGTATTAGAAAGTCTGTGCTTAGGCACGTGGTTGGAAATATCTCTTACCTTAAGGGGGTGTTATCGGTAACCACCGTGGCATCTTGAGATTTTGAAGGTCAGATTGATGACCCTTGTGTTTTCCTTTTGGCATGGTGCTGAGATGTGTTTCTTAATAAAAGTTGAAAGCATATGTGGAAAGAGTATGTGAATTAAAGATGTTATCGATATGTTGGTTGTCGAGTGTTGTGTGTGTACGTAAGAGGAGATGTATATAGATAGTAGTTGTGATGTGATGAATGAAGATTCGAGGTTGTTTGGGAAGTTTAACGAGGAGAGTTTTGTGACTTGGGTCATCGTTCTCAAGAGTAAGAGATTATGTGGAATACATAGTGTTTGGTAAGAAGGTGAGTGTGTGAAGTTTGTGGGGCATGGTATAGATATTGCTAGTGTAGCGGACTCGGTTGTCTTGGGATGACGTGTTGGTATGAGGAGGTCCCATAAGGGGATGATGTAGTAGTATGTGACATGGCATAAGATTTACAAATGGTGACATTATCTTACCCTTAGGGGCAAGGGATAGGATGGTGCTGTTTGGTTTAGAGTTGGTGAGCGAGGTTTATTTGTTCAAATTGCTTGTAGTTGCTTTCATGTTCAGATAGTGGTGTGCCAGTAGTACTTATATGGTGACATAAGAGACGGGTGTTCTCGGCTGAATGTTTTATGTCTTGGTGGGTGTACTGGAGTCTCGAGTTCGAGATTGTGACGTGGTTTTGCCTACCCGTTTGGTTATTACCTACCTATTGGGAATCGAGTGATGTAACGCGACCATATGAATAGATGTTATACAGTGATGAGAGTATATGTAGTATTGTCTTTGGTAGTTAACCGGTGAGGGTTTGGTGGACACGTGCAATGTATCGTTGGGATGCGAATGAGTGAACAATAGTTAATGTGTTTGAATAGAAATATAAGTGTGAAGACCTAGTGCGACGGATGATATACACATTGTGAATGGTGGCCAGTAACATTTGTACGATGATGATAGATGTCTTTACAAGGGCTTGTAATCTTCTCTTGAGCCGAGTGAATATTGGTTACCCTAAAAAGTAGTGACGTTGAGTAAGAACCTAACGCTGGCTTGTGGTTTCCCTAGGAAGAGAGATGTTTTATAATTGACTATCCTGTGTAGATTATTCTTCCTTGGTAGAAATTAAATGTTGGGATCATATAAGTGTGGGTTTGTTTGCCAGAGGTTCATTGAAGAACCCGTTTGCTTTACCTTGTGAATCCGAGCATTTGGGTGACATTTCTGGAGATGTAGTTTGGTTTGTACGAAATGTTGGTAGCTTTAGTTTAGTTCGGTGAGGTTCCTAAAAGAGTTCAGTGGTTTAATTGTTTATGTGGTGAGATCCTCGAGTAACGGTTCTGTGAAATACCTATGGGAATACAGATCCGTGGTTTGACCGATTAGGAGGTTTTATTTGGGAACCGTATTGGGTGCATGAGGTGTGAAAGGACCATAAAAGGGTTCGATAGTATGGTTGGTCTAGTGCTAAGATGGAGTATTTTGAGCACGATATGCCTGGAGGTTGTTTATGTTCGACCATAGATTCAGAGGTGGGTATGCTATTTGTTGGCACATAGAAACAGAGTGTGTAATGATAAGTTTCAATAGTATACCGTGTGGTTTTGGTGGCCTAAGGCAATAAGTGAGAAATCATGCATTAAGATGTCAATAATAGATGCATACCTGGGGAGCAGAAGTACGGGAGGCGCCTGCAAAGTCATGGAGGATATTAATAACCTTGGATGAAAGGTCCTAGGATTGGGTTCCCTTTGTTTAGTGCTGTGCACTTTTTACGAGAGTTGTTTGGACAGTAGGTCAGAGGCCGTGTTGTGGCTGTGATTTGCTTAGTGGAAGTAAGGATAGTGAAGCATAACCTTATGAGGTGAGATTTTAGCTCGATGGAAATGTTAGCGTTGTATCTCAGTGTATGACGGGTAATGAATGTGTAGTACTAGGTATGAGGATTGACGATGTTTTTGTATGTGCAAACGAGGTCTGAGAATTAAAAGCTTAAGTGCAGTGGATGACCTAGGTATCATGATCGGGGTTAACAATAGTTGTCTGGCTATGGGCTATGCGACCTCAAGGTGAGATTTATAGGATTTTTTGAAGACCAGGTGTTGGTGGGTTTTGGGAGTACGTAGAGGTTGGGTCATGATTTCTAGTTGTTTAGGAAAGATGGGAGTCTCAGTGGATTGGTGTTCTTGTTGTGATCCTTGAGTGTGTACCAAAGGCATGGGTACTGCCGAATTGGGTGATCGGAAGACTGAGTTCCTCGTGGGCTTTCTAGATGGAGTTTGTTTGCTCTATTGGGTAAATATAAGTGCGTGGAGTTACGTTCTCTCTGAGATTAAGTTGGTAAACTAGGATTGTTTGTCTTGTGAACAAGGAAATTAGTGTTCAGAGATAGAGTTCTATCTACTATGATCCACTATAAATCGTTAACCGTTGTATGCAGCCTGTTCTGGGTTATGTGGGTACGGTTGTGCCTCTAGCTCCCGACAATGTGGAAAATTTGTTAGAACCTTGCGGCTGGGAAACTTGCGTCGTGTGTTTTTGATAGCTCTTATAAGTCTAAATTTGTGTTTAATGTGGGACTTTGGATTACTAGGAATTCTTAAAGTGCGAAGAGTGGTTCGACCGTTTGAAGGGAAGATGCGAATGTATATGATAATAACGATGAGTGGGGGCAATGCAAGTGCAAAAGATTACAAATTATTTGATCGGCGGCATGGTAGACATGAAAGACCGATGGGTATGTGTATGGATGTGATTCAGTTTGTATGGGACTTTTAACTCATGTGGAGTGCCCAATCCTAGTGGCTCATGAAGTTCAGGTGGCAGTGTTGGTTTTGTTTCAATGGTTGAAGGGTTAGAGTGATGTAGTGCAAGTAGTAATATGGTTTGTGATCGTTAATTGGCCGTAAGGGCATGGGTAATTTTTGGGATAATGTGTGAAACCCTAGTGAACAATGTCCAAGTTTGGCTAGTTCTCGATATACATTGGAGTTCAGCAGTGAATTAGACGGTGATTTGACGAAGTTGGGAGAATCTTAGCAGTAGTACTCTTTGTGGTGGTAAAACCTAAGACGCATAATGCTATGATTGAGAATATTTAGTCTTCGAGAACGTGTGTGTGACGTGGGATGGTGGTCATGGAGAGATAGTAGGTGATCAATACAAGAGTGGTTGACTCCATCTCTCGTATTAATTTTGGAAAAGAATTGATGTTGTGTTAAATGATGAACCATTTAAGATTGATTAAGCCCGATATGAGTGCAATTCGATGAATATGGATGATTATAATATTTATGAAATATTGGTGTTCGGAAGTTATGGCTGATGATAATGTGACACTTTCGGGAACAGAGGCGTGTTAGTACCCTTGAATCATGTCGTCTTGAAAGAATGATCGGGATCACGAATTAATAAAGTTTCTATGTAGACTGAACGATTAGCGAAGTGTATGGTAGGTATTCAGATAAAAGGAAGGTTTTGTGTGACTTGAGACGAATTTCGGGGACAAAATTCCCAAAAGAGGGGAAAGTTATAAGGACCTAATACCGGTTTATTTTTTTCCTTCATATTTTTGGTAAGAGAAGAGACGGAATTAAGTCTAGCCGTGGGCACTATAAAATTTTATTCGTTAATGGTGGAATTAATGATATGCAAAAGTGAAATTGAGATATGTGGTAACGAATGATGTTGATATGGCTTTGCCAATGAATAATTCGAAATATTAAAATGTGAGCAAAATTGGGAGTTTGAGATGAATTTTAAAGAATTTCGTAGAGTTCTGCTCCAAGGGTCAACGCTTAAGCAGTGGGGATACGCTCGAGCGGGCTATCGAAAAATATTTGGAATGATCTCGAAGGTTGGAGAAAATATGGGGGTTTTATATATATATATATATATATATATATATATGTGTGTGTGTGTGTGTGTGTGTGTGTGTGTGTGTGTGTGTGTGACCATATCATGACCAACGTGAAGACCCCTTCTCATTTTCTCTTCCCCTCTTCTCTTCTTCATCCTCTTTTAGAGAGAGAGAGTTAGAGAAACCCACCTCTCTCATGAAACCCTAATCCTCCACCACGAAAAATTGAAGTTTAAGGCTTGATGAGGAGAGATCAATGATGGAAATAAAGCTTTGGAGCAAGGAAGTGAAAGGTAGAGCATCAAGGAGGAAAGCACACTCAAGATCCAAACCCTAGGAGGGAGAAGTTGGAGGAATCTCAAGCTTTTAAGCAAATCCGAGGTAGGATTTAGATTTTCTCATATGTGTGTTAAGATTTGGATTGATATTTTGTTTATATACATAAAAAATTGAGTTGATTTGATGATTGATGAATAACTTGTTAGGTTTGTGGGGGTATTGCATTGGGTTTGATGGAAATGGAGGTTTTTAAGAAATGTTTAACCATGATTTTGGGGAATCATTGCATAAAAAGGGATTATGAAGTTTGAATCTAATGTTTTTGTGGTGGAAATTGAGATTTGAGACATATTTGATGAAGGGTTAAGGGTTTTGAAGTTAGAAACTCAAAATAGGGGAGTTTTGGGATTTTTCTCGGGCGACAGTGTGCTCGAGCAGAGCCCTGTCCACTCGAGCACTCAACTGGCAGAGAGTTGGGCGCTCGAGCGCCTGACGTCCGCTCAAGCGCACTGACTGCGCAGGGCCAACTTCTGTTTATCATATCTCCCTCATTCGGACTCCGAATAGGGTTGTTTTTATACTCAAATCGAAGTCCTAGAAGTCCTCTTTCCAACAAGACTACTCTCACAAAAAGAATTTTTTTTGTAAAAAATGTTATAATTAAAATAGTGAGGATATGTCAAATTTTCTTAACCATTTTTCACCGATTTTGGCTAAATGCTTTGAAAAAGTATATTTTCATCAATGTTGAATCTTTTCATCAATTTTCCTATCCCTTGGGCTATGAATATACCTACCTCACTACACTTGGGTTGGGATGCTAATATCATACCGATTTGTGTTGTTTGCGATAAAAATGGATTTTTTTGACATATGACTAAGGTTTTAAGAACAAGTATGGGTGTGGAAAATTGTGGGCTATGTAGTAACACAGTTATCATTTAAAAGCTTAAACTTTAGAGAGAAAACATTGATTTTAACTTGTGTGCACGTGTATACGCATATGATGGGTGCATTCCATTTTCTTCACAGTTCATGATTTCAAAGGAATTTAATTTTGTGTTATTGGTGCATTATGAGATTGATGAAAGAAATATGATGCATTTGATTTGAAAAGAGAGATTGAATACTAAAATCGAATGTGACTTGACAATAAATCATGAGAGATGAAATTGAAATTGAAACGATAATGTGTGAAATAATTGGGAGAGGAACTGGTTGTGGATTGGACTCCCGAATTTTTATGAAATTGAATAAATAATGAACCGTATGGATTGATATGGATTAAGTTGACCTGGTGGGTCTGCGGTAAAATATCGAAAACTTGCGCAAGTTGGGGACCACATACCCACGGGTTAGCCCCAAAATGTGGTGTTGTATCGTGGTGAGTTATGGAGCTATCTATTATCCAATGACTTCGCGTAGCCTATTGAGAATTAATAGGGAGGGGTTTCTATAAGCTGCACCCGATACCGGTTCATTAGTTATGATAAATTAAGATGTGATACGATTTTGTGGTAAACCGGGTAAAAAAAATGTGACACAATTTTTGTGAAAAATCAGATAATGGAATGATGATATAGATAATGTGAAAGGATAAATGGGAATAAATTGGCGTGCGTGTGTGTGTACGTGTGAAGGAATAATGACTAGGTAAAATTTTGCATTTTACTTCGGTTGCACCCATCACACCTCACAATTCATGCATCACATCTGAGTTAATTTATATCCTACGAGATTTGGCTCACGTATATTTACTAAACCATTTTAGGTCTCGAGGACCAGGGACGATACTAGGGCAAGGAATGCATTTTGAGAAAGGGCTTGAAGAAAGATTTTCTGTTCTACATCATGTTTGTACATAAGCAGAAATGGACTACTGTAATGATATTGTTGTTGTAGTGGACACTTGGAAACCCAAAGCATTTGATTATAATTTTATATGCATGAGGATATGGTTACTTTTCAAAAATCGTTATTTTCTTCCAAATACATTTTGAGTTCAAATAGTTAATGAAACAAATGTTTAATTGGGTAATTTCTTATACGAGTCGGTTTGGGATTAGTTCACGGGTCCCCGGGGTACGGGTCCCCGGGGTTCGGGGCGTGACAAGTATCATTCGAGGGTATTTTGGACTGCTTTTTGTTCAGTATTTAATTTAATCTGTTAGCTAGATTTTTCATGTTTACCACTTTTGGATTTGGCTTCTAAAAACTTAGGTTTTTGGTCTCACAAAAATGTGTGGCAAAGAGGTCTATCAGTCATTAAATCTCAATAGTGACTTTGGAAAGGGTTTTTACATATCAAAACTTCATATTTTTGGTTCCTTTTTGGTGGACAGTAAGCTAAATATGTCCTCTACAAGTTTTATGTTTTGACCCAAGCTCGGTTCTCACTCTAACTTAGGGTGTTTAGGTCTACAAATCAGAGTGGTCTAAATCTGACACTCTTGGGCAAAAATGGTATATCTGGAGTTCTACTCAACGAAATCACTTCAAACCAATTTTTTATAAAAGATAACTCAAGAAGATAGGTCTGGACATAAAAATCATATTTATATCATTTTTTTACAATTAGTTATGAAATTTTAAATTTCGTGGCAGAATGTTGGTAAGCCCAAAAAATCAAGTTATTTAGGGTTTTGATAGCTTAGCTCATGTTGTGTTCATTTTTGATGTATTTTCTTTGCATGCATGTCATATACTAATACAAACCAAAACTCCATAACATATTCAAATCATAAAACTCAAAAATATACACATGCAAGCACATGCAAATATTGATCATACATAAACAGTCCACTATTCACACCTACGACGCTTTTCTGAGTTATGCTTTGTTTCTTTATCTTATGGTTGATTATAGAGATGAATTGAGGGCTATTTTATGAGAGAATATCAGAAGATTTTAGGAGATTTACTTACTTTATTTGATGCTCAAAAGGTTGAAGAAGAGGGGCTTAGCTTTAGTGCTCACACCTTGATCCTTTCTAGCTCCCACTTCCTTCTTCCTTCTTCCTTCTTTCTTCTCTCTTAGAACACTTAGGATATTTTTTGTGGTCTCTCTCTCACCCTCTCAGCTGAATCACATGAAGGAGAATGGGGTGTTTGGGTCTTAGTTTTTATAGAAAAATAGGTTAGTGGTTTTAATGATGGTTGTAAGCTTTAATTTAATTTTTCTTGAATTTCATCGGGTGCATGAGAGGTGTGGTCTATTTGAAGATACTGCTTTCAGGTTTGGCAGCAAGGGAAGTCGGCTAAGACAGGTTTGAAATAGACCAAAACTGAATTGTATTAATTTAGGGTTTTAAATTGTATTTTGGTACCATTTTGTAAAAGAAAATATATAAAATATTAATTTAATGTATCTTTTTGGTATCTAAACCTACTAAAACTTATTATATTAATATATTTATAATTAATTTAGTCTTCCCATGATTTATCATAATTTTGATAGCAACTAATTAAATAGGTGTAGGCTTTTAAGTTAAATTAAGTTAGTTTTACTTTTTAGCTTATTTATTGTGTAGAGATTTTAAATAATCATTTGTTTGCTTTTGTTGACTTATATTATTATATTATTATATATATTACTTGTATAAAATGTATTAGATCATAATAATGCTTAATTTGTACATTTTTTTCACTTTTAAGCTTAAAAAGGCAAAAAGTAGTTTTTTGGGCACATTTCCCTAGGTGGCCGGCCATGCAAGGGTAATTTTGTTATTTTTGTTGTTATTTTATCTTTTATTAATTAATTGTGTATAAATATCTAATTTTGAGTGTCCATGTGACAAATTTTAAATTTTTAAGATTTTTTGTTGTACTAAGAACAAAATGGTTATTTTACCCTAATTATGAAAATTTTTAATTTTTAATTTTATATTTTATGTTATTCACTTAATTTAAGCTGTCTCAAGACGTTTCCGAGTATTCGGGCTTTGCCTATGAGTATTTGATCTTTTTAAGGTTTTTCAAGTCAAATTAAAGTTTTGAGTTGAGTTAAGGTTTCTCTTATTCATGCAATGACCTAAGTTCTTATTGCATATCCGTCGCTAATACTAGGATTTGAGCCGAATTATTACAATTTAGGTGGTAACAACTATAGTTCAAACCAGGGTGTTACAGTAAAACTAGGTTAGGGTTGTGATGGTGCTAAGGGCATTGGGTGTACTCACTTTTCTTTGATGTTTTGTTCCAAAGCAGTGGCGACCATAACAAAAAAATGATGGAGATGGTATGGATGGTCCACACGGCGATTGGCCATCAACACGCACTTTGGGTTACTGTAATATGATCCCTTATGGCTTTATGTGTTTAGTGAGTCTCATTAATATATATATATATATATATATATTACAAAACGTTATTGGTTCTTTAACTCCTAAACTCCCATTCTGAAGTTTTAAGAATTTATAATTTTTTAAATATTTTAAAACATGTGTCAAACTTTGATTGAACGATGATAAACGTTGTTAAAGGATAAATAATTTAACTTATCTGATCTCACCGTTTGAATTTCTAATCTAATCCCATCAAGTCTTTTAAACGTGAAAATGTTTGAATTTCTAATCTGATCCCACCGATCCCAAGCCTTTCAAGCTTAAAAATAATGCTTATTACTACATGCACCATTTTAATTGGATGAATACTAATCTTCTTCAAAGCATCAGATCCCACCGTTTAAATTAGATAAACACTAATCGTCTTGCATTATTACTACCATTGTAAATATTACATATAGATGCTGATGAGTAGCTCGATTTTACTCGACCGGAATCATCTTTCGAGACATAAGAAGCCGACCGCTAGTTCGAATCATTTATCCAAATAATGCTCTGTCGTTGATTGTTTATACATAAACAATTTCTCTTTTTAATTATTATTGATTGATCCTATCTCAGTTACACAATTGAGTGGACACGAATTGCGACCGACCATTTTTTTTACTAGTAAGTATTTATATATACATCTTTTTTTCCTACTTAATATATATTTGAGCTTTTCTTTAGTTATTTCTTTACTAAAACACCCCATTGTATCGAAAAGGAATTGTTGAATTTGGTCATTTGCTTTCTCTCACATCACCGGGGAAGCACACCCACTACCTTGCATATGCTGCCGTGCACCCTTCAAACGGCTCCCTTGAATCTAAAGTACCCACCCAGCGCCTTGAGATCGATATATCTTTATTTTTATCTTTATCTTCATCTTTATCTTTACATATGCATCTTTTTTTTTCTACTTAATATTAATATATACATCTTGTTTTAAACGCAATTGTACAATAATTACAAAAGACGGGCCACATTTTTGTTAATCAAAAGGGACCCAGTAACATAGTTGAGTAGACACGATTGAGGTAAGAGAAAAATAGTGTTATAAATAGGCAACCCAAGAGGGGGGGGGAGAATTGGGTTTCTTTTCTAGTAATGGAGAATTTAAAAATCTTTTCAGAAAAACCTTTTAATATCGCACTA
>JAULJZ010221292.1:0-17702 GCA_032270985.1 Heliamphora pulchella
CCAACTTGTATTGTGGCGACCGCCATAGAACTTTGCAAAACCTTTCAAAAACATGACAACTGCCAGCTTACATTATGGTGACCGCCAACTCCAAGTGACCTAACATGCCCTAAAACGTGGCAGCATCTCATTGGATGATGAACTCTATAAATACCGTACCTCTAGTACGTTTTTAAGGACAGAAAATTAGAGAGCGATTTACTGAGAGAAGCTCTGCCAAGTCGCCGAGCAATTCTGAGTCCTGACGCCAAAACCCTGTCGAAATACCGAGATTCGAACCTCCGACGCTTACATTGAAGCCTTGCTTGGATCATCACCCGAGGATTAGACCACAGAGGCACATTCCCCGACTTGAGGATTCTTTAGCGATCTAGGTATTTAGTTTGGATCCCCGGTCCTTCTAAACTCTATTTTTCTACCTCTTTGGAGTGACCGGATTAAGTTTATTGTCTTACTTCTTTTACATTGCATAGTTGTTTAAACCATTAGAATTCATCTTTAATTTAGCTTACTTAGCTAGTTTAACTTTGTTTAGCCTATTTATTTATTTATTCGAATATTAGTTGTTTCATTTAGTTATTTTATTTTACTTACATTAAATTTATTAAATCATTAAATAGTGCTAACATTTCTAACAATTGCTAACATTTCTAACAATTGTAACTTATTAATGTTAATTGTTATAATAATGCACTTACATACATATAGATATAATTGCCAATACTATATTCATATTTGACAATTAAATAGTTATACTTTGGTTCTTTTTATTTTTTATTTACTAGTATATTCTATTGCCTTCTTTTTCTTTTAATGTAACTTGATTTCCTTTGTTAATATTAGTTTAATTTTCTAGCATTCATTTGTTTTTTCTTTTCTTCTCTTTTAATCTTAGCATTATGTTCCTTTATTAGTCTTTATTTTTTTTTTCTTTTCTAGTAGTGTAATTTTCTTTTATAGCATTTTGTTTCTTTTCTTTTTTTTTTCTTATAATGTAGTTTTATTTTTCCTTCTAATACTCTATTTCTTATTATTCTTTTCTTTTTTCTTTTTCTATAGTTTTATTTTTTTTTACTTGTAGTTTTCTTTTTCTTGTAATGTAGTTTTATTGTCTTTTCTTTATATTTCATTTTCTTTCTTTCTTTTCCATTTCTTTTTTCTTCTCTTTTATTAAAGCCAAAAAAATCACAAAAATCTTTTAATCTAATTTTCATTCTTTAAATGTAGTTTTCTTCTCTTTCGTTTTCTTTTTACTTTATTTTCTTTTTAATATAAATAGTTAGATTTTCTTTTGTTAGTATAGTATTTTTCTAACCTATTTTTATCATAGCATAAGTTTCTTTTATAAATTTTCTTTTAGGATTCTCTTTATCAATATTTTATTTTGCATTTTTCGTTTTTTTTACTAATTCATCATGTTATTAGTTTTTTTACTTGAAAGCATATTTAGAATAGTTTAGTTTTTCTTTTATAACAAATCATATTTAGGTAATTTTAATAGCTTTTTACATATTCTTATTCTTTCATTTGAATCATGCTAGTTTAGGTTATTTTAATAATATAATATCGCATGTGAGAGTCTTCCATGTATCATTTAGTTAGAAATTGCATGCCGTAGGATCTAGAATTTTTTCATCAAAACTTGTCTTATTTGGAGTACTATGTACATATGTTATGTATTTTTCATATTTGATTTTAGATATTCTCTCTTTGTCTCTATTTTCTTTATTTGCATGCATTTGAAAAATTTTATTAAAGAACCAATAATGGTTAGTAGAGGCCAACCTTATGGTTGGGCGAACAGAGTGCCTAACACCTTTTTCGATTCGTACCTTAACTCTCGAACCATCTTTCTTTCGTTAAACGTTTTAAAGATCAATAACCGTTTTTGTTTTTCTTAGTTTTTCTCAAAAACTAAGTGGCGACTCTATTTTCAATAAAAAGAAGTTTTCAAATATTAGTTTTCAAGGTGTTAAAATATTTTTCAAACATCTTTGAATTCTCATATTTTTGACCATTTTTCAAAAACTTCAAAATTTCAACGCCACACGGGGAGACTCCCTACTTGATGGCTTATGGCACCGAGGTCGTAATACCTCTAGAGATAGGTCTCCCAACTATGAGGTCAGACGACTTTGATCCCGTGCAAAATGAGGAACTGCTTGCCAAAGACTTGGATTTGATTGAAGAGCGCAGAGAGGAAGCACTTTTAAGGATCAGTTCATACCAACAGGAGATGAGCAGAGAATAAATAAGAAAGTCAGACCTAGGGAGTTCGTCCCCGGTGATTTGGTTTTGAGTAGGGTTATGAGAAATACGAAATCTTGGGGGAAGGGAAATTGGGGCCGAATTGGGAAGGACCATATATAATTAAAGAAGTTGTCAGGACTGGAGCTTATTATCTCAAGGGAGCAGACGAAAAAGATATACCTAGGCCATGGAATTCATCCAACTTAAGGGTTTATTACCATTGAACTTGTATCTCACTTCCTGTTTTGTGAACATCAATGAAGAATCATCTTTCTATCTGTGTTTTTATGTCCTGCTCTCAAGGTTTCTAATAACCTCTCGTTGAAGGAGGCCAGTTCGACCGAGGATAGAACATCCTCTCAAAAGCTGTCCGAGTCTCAGGATTTCTAACAACCCCTCGTTGAAGGAGCCAGTTCGGCCCGAGAATAGAACATCCTCTCATCAGGGTTTCTAAGAACCCCTCGTTGAAGGAAGCCAGTTCAGCCCGAGAATAGAACATCCTCTCAAGAGCTGTCCAGCTCTCAGGGTTTCTAACAACCTCCCGTGAAGGAGGCCAGTTCGGCCGAGGATAAAACATCATCTCAAGAGCTGTCTAGCTCTCAGGGTTTCTAACAACCTCTCGTGAAGGATGCCAGTTCGGCTCGATGATAGAACATCCTCTCAAGAGCTGTCCATCTCTTAGGGTTTCTAACAACCACTCGTTGAAGGAGGCCAGTTCTGCCCGATGATAGAACATCCTCTCAAGAGGTGTCTGACTCTCAGGGTTTCTAACAACCCTCATTGAAGGAGCCAGTTCGGCCCGAGAATAGTACATCCTCTCAAGAGCTACCCGGCTCTCAAGGTTTCTAATAACCCCTCGTTGGAGGCCAGTTCGGTCTGAGGATAGAACATCCTCTCTAGAGATGTTCGGCTCTCGGGGCTTCTACGAACTCACAAAATGATAAAATCAATAGAGGATGCAACAAAAGATCAAATATAATGCGAAGTATTCGTTTCATAAAACAAGAATAGTAAATCAGGGGGAGAACGGCCTTACAAGGACAAAGTGGCCGAGGACTCCAAGGACCAAAAAAAAAGGAAGAAAAGAAAAAATAGCAAAAAAGCTCGAGCAGAGAAGCAAGTCAGGGTGGAGAGCCATCATGCTTGGGGGTCGAACGCCACTTCGCCTTGAACATCGCCGTGTTCCTCGTTGCCATCATCAAAAATTTCCACCACCTCTTCCCCGTCAAAGGCATGACAGCTAACGGCCGTATCTAGAATATCTCCAGGACGGGGAGAGGGAAACGCTGGGGCAACCTCGTGGTCTGGTGGCTCAGTTTCAGCGATTTGTTCTTCGATTGTCGCTACGGCATCAGCTAGGGTCGAGGGCTCGCTCCATAAAGGAGAATCAAGCAGGACCCCTACCCTCTCTAGCGCCTATTTATAGCCGTTAGCGAGAAGTTCTGCTCGGATGTCCACGGCCTCCTTCGCGAGATGAGCTCTGCACTCATCCCATCCTTGTTGCCATACCTGATCCTCTTTCTCTGCCCTCGATGCCTCCAGGTCGGTGGCAATCTTCTTCTGTATCTCCACTTCGGCCTGAGCTGTCGACAATTGCTGTTTTAGTTCGGCCACTATTGCAGCAGTCTCCTCCTTCGACTTTTTGGCCTCTTCTTCTGTGGCCTTCAACTTGGTTTCCAACCCTTGGCGGGTGCAGGCTGCTACAACCTGGTCGGCTTCCAAGTCTTTGATACGTTCCCTAGCTTGAGATAAGGCTTTGGCAACCCGTTTAGTCTCGCACGATGCTTCGGTACAACGGTTATAGAGGACAGTCGTTGCCTGGAGTTGCTATACAAGGACACACAAAAAGTTAAACAAGGTAAAGCATATATCAATGTATAACATATTAGGTCTTACCCCGACGCTGAGTTGGAATACCCTATCAAAAAGGGCCGGAATGAATAGAGCGGAGTGGTCAGCAACGTCGAGTGGAAGTGCTAGCCCACGTGCAAGACTACGAGTGATGCCCCCGTCCTTCCACGAATCGTTGATGTTGATCTGACGTCTAGATATGACAAGCTCTGGAAGCCAGGGGCTGGGTTTCCAACCTCCCTCTTCGGGTCGATCTCGGATGTGGGAGTGCCATCTCCTTGGATGAGTCGGTGGCGTTGGGTAGGTCGTTCGCTAGGGGGAGGCGAGCTAGGCAGATCAGAACCGCCTAAGATAGAGGTCATGGCCAAAGCGGCTACTTCGGGGACCAAAGGAAGGAATGGAGCTGGAGGCACCAGCTCTCGAGGCAATGGAGGAGGAACAGAAATCCTCACTTGAGGAGTAGCAGATGTACTGGCAACGCTACGGCCCAGCACGGCCGATCTGAGGTCGAATGTGCATTGCCGAGGCATAGCTGCTTCTTCGGCCTGTTGACGAGATGGGGACGCTGGGGCTCGTCTGGTTTCTCTATGCCAAATTATCCGGCGGTAGGTCGGTACGTAGTCGAGTAGATCCAGAGCCGAATGGGTTTGTCTAATGTTGAGACAACACTATACCTCGGTAAAGCTGGCCTGCCTCTTCTTTTGTTTGGCCAAGGAAGTAGCTGCAGGATGAATGAAGAGGCTATCAGCAATAGTCGTAACAATAAGAGAACAACTTAGTAACATAAAGAAGAGGTGGAAGTGGCTAAACCGACCTGGACTCCCTGAAACCCTTGGAACCGAACGGCCAGCAAGTCTAGCATGGTTTAGCAGGAATTCGAAGTCCCCTCCCACAAATATGTAGTCGTCGCCATGTTTATCTGAATCAGGAAGGTCGTGCACCATCTGTTGGGCAGCACTCCTTTGACGGAGGTAGTCGGTACCGTCTTTGCAGGCAATGGTATAACTATGAAATATCTCTGGAATGCCGAGGTTTAAGTCGTATCTATGATTAATCTTGGCCACCCCCATGACTATTCTTATGAAATTTATAGAGACCTAACGGGGGGTGAGCCGGCATGTGGCTAGCATCTCCCTATGGAGGTGGTGAATGGGGAAGCGAACCCCAGTCTCCACAATGACGGCAATTGGAAATTCCACTTCATTCCCTCTAGGGAGGAAGTGAGATCCAGAGATGTCTGGGTCACAGTAACGGAGTGTGACCAATGGGGGAATGCGATACCTAGCCCTAAAGGCAGTGAGGGCTGATGGGGTATCAACCTCCCTAACAAACTTGTCTTTTTTGATCATATTCGTGCTTATATGTAAGGGGAGAAAAAGATTAAATTGAATAAAGATTGACCAGATGACGGACACAAGGTAAACCTAAGTCAGACAAAGATTGATCAGAAGAATGAGAGGTTGAAAACTTACTGCAAAAGAGAGAAAAGACAGCCAAGGACGCCAAAAACTCTTCTGGCACACGGAGATGATCGTCGAAATGTCTTGCGGTAGCGGTAATGGTAATCGAGATAATGCTGGGAACGGAGGGGATGTTCGCTTGGCAAGGAGAAGGATACGTAAGTTGCAGAAAAGGAAGAAAAATGAGGCCCAAGGCCTTATTTATAAGGGCATTATCACTACCAAACAAGACCAAGCGCCAAACGCCGTCTGGGGCAGATCAAACGGCGCCAGCCCATCATTGCAACATTGGGAAAGCGCGAGGGCGTCCATATCGAAACCAATGACAGTTTGCCACGTGGAGGACATTTGAAACCATTAATGTAGATGGCAACGCATACCAAGCAACGACCGAACTAGGTTAGGCGAGGGAATCAGCTCCCCTTCTTGCCTAGTAAACAGGAGAGCTGGGGGCAAATGAAGGGAAATAGCAGGAACCTGCGTTCGGGTCGGCTAGAGGCCCCCGAGGCGGAGGCCCAGAACCGAACCAATAAGAAGCCTTAGTTCGGCCCTGACATTGTAATAAATACTCTGTCATAGCATTAATTGTGTTATGACCGAGATGGGATGGCATTAAATGTTGTTGGGGATGCACGTGTCAACATTAAATACGCCGCCTCATCAGAGGATGCATTAATGCCGACGATTCGGCCATAAGGACGAGCTGAGCTCTGAGCATTTATTGAGATTTGACAAAAGCCCTGCTGCTGTTGTCAGGATGAATGAAATAGGTAGATTGATGGAGACATCTTGTAGAAATGAGTTAGAATGATGATTAGAATGGAAGAAATAGAATATGAAGGCTCCATATAATAGGGGGGAAATACGAGTAAAATGGGGTAAGTTTTCTCAAAGAATTCAAGTTCATGGTTTTTTACTCAATCTCTAATTTGATCGTCGGAGGGGCGCCTGACAATCCGCCACCGGTTAGCTCATGTGTGTTTGTTTTTGCAGAGGTTAATTTATTGGTAGGATCGCTCGAGCTGATCAATCGAGCTGGATTCAACTCTTAAATAAATTCAATTTACGGGACTTTCCCATACATGATCAAATAAATAAATAAAATAAATAAGTTGGGAAAGCTAAAAATGGTCCACTTTCTTAAAGAGACTGAACTGAATAGAAGCTGCATCCATTTTTAAATATCACGAATTTGAAGATTGCACCCAGTTTAAAACGAGTAAACTTACATTCTATTAGTTTATTAATTTTTAATAGAAATGAATGCCACTACTTAACCTTTATGCAATTAAAGAAAAGATAAAAAGTACCTCTATGTAATTAGTTTGTATTTTTAAAATTTTAAATTGTATAACTTTTAGTATATATACTTTTATTTAATAATATTTTTATTTTTAGAACTTTCTCGTAAGAATCTATAAAATAAGATCTATATTGAATATAAAAATTTTAAAAAAACATAAAAATAAAAAATTCTCATTTTCACAATAAAAATGATAATTCTTTCATTTGCACAAATGAGGAATGTGAAATTTTATATTTTTAAACTAATAAATGAATAATGAGACAAATCACAATAAAAAAATAAAATAAATTGTCTTTCATTATATTATAATTTTATCTAATTTTTAGATATTAATTAATAAATCATGAAAAAAACTTCTCATTATATTTGATGAGAAAATGATAACTTAACTGATAACAATTAATATTTCACTATTAGTATACATGGTTTGTGAAAAAGTACTTGATCCTCACTATATTCTTTATTTATAAATTTGTAATGAAAACTTGTTTTCTCTCACTAAAATTACTTAATGACGAATATAAATATTTTTATGACAATTTAAATTGTCACTAATAGTTAAATATCTTGTAGTGAATATATTTTATAGATTAATCTCATTAGAAGTCAAAAAAGAAAAAATAATCAAATAAAAAAATGATAAAATAACAAAAGTTAACTTTTTTTTTATTTTTTCGTTGTTAGTTATATTTTGGGCATTAGACCACCAAAGGATTGAGTATATATTGGCCTTGTTTGGCAATCGGCTTAAGCCAAAAATTTAGTCTTTTTGCATAAAGTTTAAAAAGTAAAAAAAGTATGGTTTGTCAACCTAAGGGCTTTTAACTTTTTTACTTTTTTATAAGAATTTTTTTTATATATTTTTTAAAAATATCTTAACTTTTATTAATGAAATATCGTTAAGTGTCTTAATAAATTTTTTATATATATTTTCTCTTTAAATATAATGAGAAGCTTTTTTGTGACTTCTTAATTAATGTCTAAAAATTAGGTAAAATTACAATATAATAAAGATCAATTTATTTTAAGTAATTTATCTCATTATTCATTTGCTAGTTTAAAAATATACAATTTCTCATTCCTCATTTGTGCAAATAAAAAAATTATCATTTCTATTGTGAAATGAAAATTTCTTATTATTATTTTTAAAAAAATTCTTATTCAATATAGATCTTATTTTATATATCACTATCAGAAAGTTCTAAAAATAAAAATATTATTAAATAAATAAATATATATATATGCTAAAAATCATACAGTTTTAAATTTTAAAAATATAAATTAATTGCATAAAATTACTCTCTCTCTCTCTCTCTCTCTCTCTCTCTCTCTCTCTCTCTCTTCTTTAATTGGTAGAACTCATTTTTATTAAAAATTAATAAAGTAATAAAAAATAAATTTACCCACTTTCAAAGTTGGTGAATAAATTTGCAATCGTCCGTTAAAGTCGGTTTCTTGTGGAACAAGGACCACACGTGCAGAACAAACTTGAAAGTTGGTTCCTTGTGGAACAAGGATCTCACATGCAAAACAAACTTCACGTACATCGCCCCTAATAACATATCAGTCGAGCGGTCTCATTTCCCTTGGGAATTTTAATTTAGCACACACAAAAACACAGAGAGAAAGAGAGAAAGTTATATATATTCATTAATGGCGGAGAAAGAAGTGATGGTGGTGGGACTGGACGACAGCGACCACAGTATTTACGCTCTCGAATGGACTCTCGACCATTTCTTCACTCATCCCGAGACCTCTAATTTCAAGCTCGTCGTTGTTCATTCTAAGATGCCTCCCACTTCCGTTATTGGACTCGCTGGACCAGGTATTTTTTTTTTATTGAATTTTTTTCTGTATTAATCTAAATGAACGTATTTTTTAGATTTATTTCGTCAACGGTAACGAGTTATCAGAGAAAAGTAATACATTTTTTACTGAAAATTTAAAAAAGTTCAAAAAAAGAGGAAAAAGTCACTTATGAGACTCTTGTAGCTTTTTTGTGGGGTTTTCTTTTTTTTTTTTGGTATGTTGTTAACTTTTTTTAACTTTATCTCATAAAATGAGTATACTTTTTGGATTCATTCCCACTCAAAAAATTTAAAAAGTAAATAATTTAAATTAAAAAAAGCTCCTTAAGTGGCTTTTTTAGTTTTGTCTCTTTTTTTTCAACTTTAGCTTAAGCGGTCATGATTCATCTCGTCACGAAAAATTAAAAAAGTAAAAAATTTAAATTAAAGATTTTTACAAATAAAAAAAAGATAGAGAAAAAAATCTAAAAAAATCTGGAGACTTGTAGCTCATGCGATATTGTGTAATAAAGTTTGTTTGGATTGAGAGATTAGAAAAGAAAGCGAACGATTTAGAAGTATATAGTTAGTAATATTATGTTTGGATTGTATTTAATGAGATTTAAAAAAATGGTAGGAGAATGTCAGAAAAAAAAAAGAGATCAATACAAATATTCTAAGCACTTCATTTCCACTCAGTTCTTTTCCAAAAGTGAGAATTAACGAATAAAAAATAAAGAATTTGTCATAAGCTAAATTTTAATGTATAATATACCCTTCTATTTATTTTTATAAATTTGATTATGAATTCATGCATTCTCTTCTCTTTATGATTATTGTGAAACCAAATAACGAAAAAAAATACTTCCTCTCCTTTGCTTCATAAGTACTATCTTCCTTCACTTTCCCTCTCCTCAATTCAAATGAAAGCTTGAAGAGCAAATTCTAAATATCATAATTACCTGCAAATTATTGGTATTGGTTAAGTTTCAAAGATGCCGGCCAGCAAGAATCGAATTCAAAATATTGAGTTTACAATTTATATGTCGGCCCTGTTTGGGATAATTGTTTATTTGATTATTTGATTTTATTTATTTTTATTTTTAATAAATTTTTTTTATTATTTAGTCAAATTATTATATTTTTTGACTTCTCTCATCAAGACGAGTCAGGGAAGTAAAATTTTTTGATCAAACTATAAAAAAAATTCAGAAAAAACAAAAATAAGCCAATAAATCACACATGCCAGTTAACATAAAGCATGGCCAAAAATTGCATTGTATAAAAATTCTTCATCCAATACAATTTCTAACCATTAAATAAAGAATTGCATAAAAAACACGATAAATACACAAATATAGTATAGATATACAAAATATACATCTTTATGTTTTTTCCGTTCTTCATTCAGGAATTCTGAATTTTCAGAGTCAAGATTAGTTAATGATATGATTTAGCGTGCTTTCAGTCTAAATTTTTTTATAATTCTTTCCTTATTTTTAATGAATTTTTTGATTATTAAGTATATCTTTTAGATTATATTAGAAACCAGAAACTAAGAGACTTTAACCCAAAATCTTTTTCAAAAAATTACAGTTTTGAGGTGAAAAAAATTAATTAACTTGTTTTATTGGCTTTTTTATGGCTTCTTTCATCCTTAGTAAATTTTCTAAAACTTTAATCCGAACAAACATTATTTTTTAGTTTCATAGTCACGAGAAACCAAAAATATAATAATAAAAAAAACCAAAATATATATAAAAAAAAATCAATAAATATGGGGGAAAAGCACTCATGTTTGTACTTAATTTTATATTTTACTTATTTTTGTCTTTTCTGAATTTATTTCATATTTTGACTAAAAATATTCATTTTTTTGAATCGTTACGATAAAATGAACCGAAAAAATAATTTTTTTTATCAAAACATGAAAAAAAAAATCACAAAAGACAAAAAAAATAAGCAACATAAAATATTTAGCAACTGATTGTCTTATTTGTTTTTTCTGAACTTTTTTTATACATTGATTAAAAAAATTTATTTTTTCGACTCGTCTTAATGAGAAGAGTCAAAAAGTATAATAATTAAACTAAATAATAAAAAATTCAAAAAAAATAAAAATAAACAAATATGCAATTATCAGTATCTAACATATTCAGATGCAGGAATTGAGAATGTTATACCAATTTTGGAAGCAGATTTGAATGCCACAGCCCAAAGGGTTGCCACAAAGGCTAAAGAACTGTGCCGTAGCAAATCGGTAATTGGAAACTCTGATCTTACAAAACTACTTATTTATTAATTTATTTTGAAATTTAAGTGATTCTGTACTAGTTTTTTGTCAGAATTTTCTGTTTATGTATCATTATTTATTGGTGGTGTTTAGTATTGTTGAAACTAATAATTTATAAATTGTAACTTGTAGTAAAAATTATGAATATTTGGTAAAAATTGTAACTTGTAACTGAAATAGAAGAAAAAACAGTTATAAGTTGTAACAGAAGTTGTTAACGTTTGAAAAAAAACTTATAATTTATAACTAAAATTAATAATAAAAAATTAAAAATTACTAGTAATAATTTTACCAAACATTCCCATTGTTATTAATAATCCTTTTCATTAGTATACTTCTATTCATACCAAATTAATTAACAAGCATTTTACCTCACGTTTAGTCTAGTTTTTTATACGGTTTTTTTAATAATTTGTAAATATTAGCCTAAACAAGTATATTGTTGAGATTGTTGTATCGTGATGGAGAACCAAAAAAAGTAAAAAAATAAGACAAAAAAAACAACTTAATAGCCTTTTAACCGTCTTTTTATCTTTAGTGATCTTTTTACAACTTTAGCAATACATTATAGATTTCTTTCATTATGAGTAACAGAAAGAAAAAAAAAAAGCACCCTAACATAAAAAAATTAAGCCAAAGCTCCTTAACTAAAAAATTTTACATTTTCAAATCGTCTTAATAAGATGAATTAAAAAATTAAAATAATTTGATCGAAAAATAAAAAAAGTTTACTAAAAAATGAAAACAAGTAGCATAAAATTTGACTCATTTTCGTTTTTTTTTTAATTTTTTTGAAAAAATATTTTTAATAAAAAAAAATTTTGAGTAACATTTTATTTTAATTATTTTTTATTTATTAAATAAAAAATAATATAATTATTATTTTTGATATGCCCATCTGAACAAAAGTTCCAGCTCGCTCCTGGTTAGGGGTCAATATAATCTAACATTAGGGTTCCTTGCACATGCTATAAGATGCAGCTTGACGAGGGTTGGCACTGAGGCAAGGCAGGCAAAGCCACCATTTAGAATGTGCAAGGAACTTGTTTTGAAAATATAAATAATAATAAAAATTTTATATTTTTATTTTATTTTTTTAAATAAATTGGTGGTTAACAATTTAACGGTTACTGCTAAAATTTATTTTCTCTGTAGTTAAAACTTAATAAATATTTATATATATATGCAACAGTTTTGATTGTAGACAATAAAATTAAATTAAACAGAATATATATATATATTAAATAAACAAGAATAATTGACATCTGATAGGAGAGGCACGATTTCGTTGTCTTGCGCGAAGATTTTTACGAATAATCTACAATTCTAAAATTTAACCAAAATCACGACCAAACCTTCCAATGCTCCCACACAGTAGAAGGAATATGAATCCGTTTTTAATCGAAGTTATCCAAAATAATATTTTACAAAAAAAACCAAGAGATAGATTCGTGAACTTCAAGTGTGAAAACACAAAATCAGAAGGTACTACTACTTATATGCCAACAAGAGCCTAAGGTACTATTTATATACCAACAAGAGCCTGTTGGAAATAGGCACCAAGCCAAAAGACATGACTTTTGGTTTAAACCCATTGAAAAGAAGTTTTGAAATTCAAAAAAGAAACACAATAATCCTCCACAATTTCAAAACTTCAACATAACAAAACAGAACAACAAGAAAATAAATATATCTATACATATATAAAATACAGAAGAAAGTTTGGACAACTGTTATATTGTGCAATAGGTGTAGATGTCTTTCGGACTTAAATTTCACTTAGTGTTAATCGTTTTCCTCTGAAGAGTCATAATGAACTATGTATTGAATTAGACCATTTGAGCCAGATTACAACGTCTCACACACAGTACCGATATTAGACTTGGTTTGCGGGTTAGCGCCATTATAGGCTATGCGCCAGCTCTTGATTCTAATAAAAGTTCTAAGATAACAACCCAATTATCAGTGTCGTGGCCTCACAACGCTGCTCTCACTTAGGTGAACCTCCAAAGATACATGTAACTTGTACCCTACAAGGGTGTTATTGCCTCGGTTTCATTCAGGATGTAATCCTTTTTAAATGTCGCATTTCATCAACACACTTACCTTAGGAATGAGCAGGAGTAAAATGTCTCCTCATAAAAAGTGCTGGAACTATAAGTCACGCTGTACGGATTATTTTTGCTCACTAAGCCTCCTTCATGGGGTTCCCAATCACAAAGGTTAGATTACCTCCTTAAGTGACTTCCTAGCGGATTTAGATTTATTCCTATCGACAAATCTAGAACTACATTCCTAAATAACCCTTTAGTAAGTTAATAAGCAATGTTCAGTTCAGATTTTACAAAGTTTAGATATATTATATATCAATTTAGCATGCTCCTTATCGACTTATATCTCACATGTATGTGTCTATTCATTTTCTTATTTAAATGTGTTTGCTTTGCTAAATCAATCACAGCTTTATTATCACTTCGAATTGAGATGGCTGGCACATGTTTGCTTGTTAGAGGTATATTTGATAACAAATTTTTAATACATTCTGCCTCGATACAAGTAGTATCCAAAGTTATAAGCTCTGCCTCCATTGTACTTATAAATATTATAGTTGTTTTTTAGATCCCCATGATATAACGGCTCCTCCAAGTAAGAAAATGTAACTCGTAGTTGACTTGACCTCTAAACTATCAGTTATCTAATTTGTATCACTATAACCCTCAACAACATTTGAAAAATCTTTATAATTTAGAGAATAATCTAAAGTACCTTTTAAATATTTAAAAACTCTTTTTAAGGCAAACCAATGTCCTTGACTTGGATTGTTTGATATCTATTAAACCTACCAACAGCATAAGAAATATCTAGTTTAGTCTTATTGGCAATGTAAAGAAGAAATCATATTCTTTGTGAATACTTTAACCAAGAAATAAGTAAACCATTGTTTGTCTTTAAAAAAACGCTAGGATCATATGGTGTTGATACCGATTGACAATCAAAATAATTAAATTTATGTAACATCTTTTCTATAGTATTGGACTGATTAAGTGGTATACCTTCAAGTGTTCTCTCTATTTTCATTCCTAAAATCACATAAGCATCTACTAAATCTTTCATACCAAATCGTTTAGAGAGATAAGATTTAACATTTTTAACTACCTCCAAGTTAGTTTCAAACAATAAAATATCATATACATAAAGACATAAGATAATACAACCCTCACTATTTTTTTTATAATAGAAACACTTATCATATTCATTAATTTAAAATTTATATTCAAAAATCACCTTATCAAATTTTTTATGCCATTGTTTTGGAGCTTATTTTAAACCATATAAATATTTAATTAATTTGCATACTTTTTGTTCTTGACTTTTTACTATAAAACATTCCGGTTGGTTCATATAAAATTTTTTATCTAAATTTTCATTTAAAAAAGCAGTCTTGACATCTATTTGATGTATTACTAAGCTATGAATAGAAGCTAGGGCTATTAATATCCTAATAGTCGTAATGGATGATACTTGTGAATAGGTATCAAAATAATCTATTAATTTTTTTGGGTGAAACCTTTAACTACTAGTTTAGCTTTATATTTATACATACTTCTATCGGACTTTAACTTTTGCATCCTATAGTCTTATTCCCAAGTGGTAAGTTAGTTAAGACTTAAGACTTAAGACCCAAGTATTATTTTGTATTATAAATTGAATTTCATCATTTACTGCTTCTTTCTAAAGAGGTGCATCTATTGACGACATTACTTTCTTGTATTTACTTGATTCACTTTTTACTATGTACATATAAAACTCTTTGCCAAAATTCTTTTCTATTCGAGATCGCTTACTCTTTCTATGCTCTACTTGTTATTCTAATTTCTTTCCAATATGACTATTAAAGCTAGAAGATGCTATATCTATAACAGATGTAGATACTTTATTTTTAACTTGATTTAAAATATTTCTATTATAAGAAAAAATATTTTCAAAAAACATAGCATCTCTAGATTCAATTATTGTATTCTTAGATATTTCACTTACTTGAGAATCTAACACTAAAAATCTATAGGCACTACTATTAAGGCATATCCTATGAGAACAGTATTTACTGTCTTATGTCATAGTTTTTGTCTTTTTGGTTCAGGAACAGAAATTTTAACAAGATAACCCCACACTTTTAAGTATTGTAAATTAGGCTTTTTATTATTCCAAATTTTGAGATGAGTTATCTCATTTTCTTTTATAGTTATTCTATTTAATAGGTAACAAGCAATAAGAATAGCTTCTTTTCAAAAACTATGGGGCAAATCAAAACTTAATAACATAGTATTTACCATATCTATCAAGGTTCTATTTTTTTCTTTTAGCTACTCCATTAGATTGAGGTGAATATGGTGAAGTTTGCTTGTATATAATTCCATTATCTTCACAAAAAATTTTAAAATCTATTAAATTATATTCGCCTCCTCTATCAGACCTAATTCTTTTAATTTTTCTCTCCATTTGATTTGCTACTAAATTTTTATAAAGTTAGAATTTATTAAATACTTTATCTTTATTTTTAATAAGATAAATTAAACAATATCTTGAGCAATCATTTATAAAAGTAACAAAATATTTATTTTCAACTCTAGTGGGTGGTCTAATTGAGTCACATGCATCGCTATGTATAAACTCTAAGAGTTGAGAGTTTCTTACTACAATTTTATGAGGTTGTTTAGTTTATTTAGTTTATACACACACTTCACACTTATATTTATAGTTTACATGAGACTTCGAAATTAGATTAAGATCCATCATTCTTTTAATCTTTTTGGAACTTATATGTCTTAATCTACCACGCCACATAATATGTAATTCAATATTTAAAACATGTGAAGAAATATTATAATCTTCTGAACATACATTTATTTTAAATAAACCTTCACAAGCATACCCTCTACCAACAAAAATATTATTTTTAGATATTACAACTGTGTTTGATTCTAATACAATTTTGTAGCTTTGTTTAACTAATGATAAAAGGCTAACTAAATTTCTCCGAACTTCATAAACATGTCACATATCCTTTAAGATTAAAGTTTTTTCCAATGTCATCTTTAACTCCACTTTTTCAATTCCAAATACTTGTACAATTAAGTCGTTCCCTAGAGTTATACTTCCTCCACTTGATTCTTAGTAGGTTTTAAAATAACCAATATTGTAACACCTGTATATTAGCTCCAGAATCTAACCACCAACCTTTATCTTGAAAAGCTAAATTAACAGAAGATTTATACCTAAAGGAAGATTCTACAATATTATTTTCTTGATTCATCAGCATATTCACTTGCGCCTTTGGTTCCTTTTGATTTTGATTTGATTTGATCTTTGGCCGGCTTATTAGGTTCCTTTTATTAGGTTCCTTTTTCTTGAAGTAACAGTCTCTTCCCATATGATTAGTCTTACCACATACAAAAATAGTGTTTCTTGTTCATGTCTTGATTCTTGAGTTTGTTGTTATTATACTGGCGATTATGGTTAAACTGATTATTATATTTTTTAAAATTCTAACCCCTTGGACGAAATTTGTTTCTCTTGTTGAAAATTTTAGATCCAAAAGAGTTATTTTCATTTTTTTTATTTTCAATAAGATTCAAATTATGGGTGCTATCATTCTCTAATATAGTTGTGGCTCTGTATTTCTCTTTCATCATAATAGAATTGATTACTTATCAAACATGACACTTTAAAATCTTCACCTAACTTAGTTCCAGATTTTTTCACTCCTTTTAAGAGTTTTTGAAATTCAAGAACTTGATCACCCACACATTTATTATCAACTATTTTAAAATTGTTGAAATTTGAAATAGAAAATCTTTTAATTCCTGCATTTATAATTTCATATTCAGCCTCTAATGTTTTCTTCAAATCTTTAGCAGTTGAAGTGGTGGAATGATACACATCATAAAGATAGTCAGAGAAAGCACTATGAATTCTATTATGACAGTGAAATTCAATTTGTTCTGGAGTGTACTAACTAGAGGATTCAATTTATAATTAGGGTTCCTGTTTAGCAGAAAACAATCATAACACAGTGAGCAATAACGCTTTTGTTTTTGCCATCTACGAAAATGTTAGCCACTAAATTTCTCAGGTTTTATAATGTTTGCTTCGTCAATATTAGCCATTTGTTATATCAAATTTCAAACACAAGAGTTAGAGAGAAATAATAACACTATATATCACCAACAAATATACAAACACACTGATACAAATATAGAAGGATAAAAGAACTGATGGAAACCAATTCTCAATTTTATTCACTGCAATCAGCCACTTAAATAGAAGAATACATGAACTGACTTAGCAAAACATAAGCAACAGATTTCATAGTGGAAGCTAAAAAATAGGAACTAACACAAGTGGTTACAACTGATTATCTAACTTCTTAGATACTCCTAAAGACTAGGAAACTAACTCCTAAAACTTGACAAACAAAGATTTTTTCTGAAATTAAATTGAATTTTTAACACCCTCCCTTAAACTGAATACTATCTGAAATTCAGTTTAAAAAAATTTGGTAACTTGTCCTTCTCAACTGCTGAAAACAACTCCCTCAAACTATATTCTCCATAGAACAAACACCAAGCAATCTTCTCAGCCTTACAAACAGGCCCAATTTGAGGGGTTTAATGAGACTATCAGCAACTTGATCTTCACTTCTGTAAAATATCAAATCAATGGTTTCATCCTTTGCGAGATCACGTAAGAAGTGA
>JAULJZ010221302.1:0-17702 GCA_032270985.1 Heliamphora pulchella
AATGAAGAAATAATAAACAGTTTTCTTAAAAAAACAACAAACAGTTTTTTTTTTTTTTAAAAAAAATCTGTTTTTCTATAAATAAAAAATAGTTTTTTTAAAACTAATAATAAAAAACCGCTTTTCTAATAAAAAAAAATATAATACTATTCTAAAAAAAATAATAATTTTTTTTTTTGACATTTGAGCATGGATATTTTAATCCCGGATTATCATTCCCATCCCCCTCTTTAGGATAGAATTATCCTCCATTTATGGGATTCGGAAGCCCCTCGGATAGTTTATCCGGTCTCATTGATTGCAACCAATCATGGGATAAAAATTGTCTTTTGGATTGTTAATTCAGTCCCAAGTTTGTTTCTCCCAAAACAAACATGGCCTAAGTGTAGTGCTATTACACATTCTAGCGGCAAGAGATGCCAGTGTTGGGTTGTATTGCATTTATTCCATAAAAAATGCTATGTTATTTGGATTGTCACTCTTCTTCTTGTATTTAAGTAGCGTGAAAATGCAGGAACTATAACTGAAAGCAGACAAATCAATTTAAGTTGTTTGCTTAGTTTATAATTGCAGTGCTACATGTTAGAAATGTTGGGATTTTTGGACACGAATCGCTTAACGTAGTGGAAAAGAGGAACCATGGCTTCAATCCACACAAAGCAAATAAAGAATAATAAGAAAAACCAAGAACATAAAGATATACGTGGTTCGGATGACTGCCTACCTTAACGGGAGAGAAAAAATAATTCACTATACGCAATAAGAATTACAAAAACTAGCCCTACACTCTCTCTGGCCTCTAACCGGAGCCTCTCTTGTGTATCTGAGCCTCTCTTTACATTTTGGCCTCTAATTGAGCTTCCCTTGTGTATTCTTACATTGTGTCTCTCATTCTCCTAGAATTTCCATCATGACTCCCTTTATATAGAACCCAAAACTAGGTCAAAACATATAACGGTTGCAAGCCTAGCCGCCTTAAAAAATTGCTGCCCTGCACAGACCGCTCCAAGACCGTTCGATCAGTCAAAAACAAACCTTGGTTTCTCTGCAGTCTATAGAGCTTCTAGTGACAGATTTTCACCTCATTTAGTATTCTACACTGTCCAAACTTCTTTCTAAACTCGAATGACAGAAATTCGAAACACCACCCTAACAAGAAAATGGTAATGATATTTGCATGCATTATCTAGGTTTCAATGTGGACAATTGTTAATAATATTTCTCCACCCATTAACTAAATTTGATTGAAACATATCGGCACAAACAGTTTGTATTCGAAATAACAAATCACCACCATCATATGGGTTTGTAAACTCCATTTATCATACATGCATCTGGTTTATGTTGTTGATATGATTGAAAAATGTAGAAGTGAGTTACATGTGAACAAGAAAGCTAAAGGCAGTTGTTTTGTTTGGAAGTTTTATTCTGTCTGTGTTTTCTACTTGCCAAAAGGAAGTTCTTGGAATTTTTTCACATGAATTTTATGATCGAGTATAATTTGAGGCGAAAATTGAAAGCTGTCTTACATATTGTTATTACCTGCTGGTGTTATTTACCTATTTTTTTGGGTTTGATCAATTCTGGTTTTATTTATTTTTCATTCAACTTTCTTGTCACTGCAGCCTTGCCTTGTATTTTATCTGATCTTATAACCCCTTTCAGTGGCTTTCAAGTTGTCCAAGAGAAAACCTGATGACAACCTGCATATACTTCACTCAATTCTTTTTGGAAAGAAAACAAAGGTGACCTTGTCAGTTCACAATTTAATCTTGCTTTCATACGGTTGATTTGAACTTTTTTCCTTCACAGTTCCTGAATACGTTTTTGTCTGTTTTTCCAGTAATGACCTGCGAGTCTGTGATGATCTTTTAGGATTTGTTTGTTTGTTTGTTTATTTGTTTATTTATTTATTTTTGTTTTGTTGGCAGTCACACAATTTGAAGAGAAACATAGGGCAGTTTTCTGGTTATGTGTGGGTTGAAATTGAGGTATTTTTTTAAGGTTTTTATTTTATTTGTTTCATAATTATCGGTTTTTATATACACTGTTTCCTTTTGTGTTTTGAATGTTTGTACCTGCAAACATGCATGCCTAAACATTTCTGTGTCACGAATATTATGTTAAATGTTAATGTTAGTCCCAGAACCTATATTTATTTTTTGTTTCTACATCTCTTCAGCAGGAAAAACATAGGGCAAAGGTCAAGGAGAAGCTTGATAAATGTGTTAAGGAAAAATTGTTAGATTTCTGTGATGTCCTCAATATTCCAATTAATAAGGGCACTGTGAAGAAGGTATGCATTGATGAATGATCAATTCCATTGTTTGTGCAGGATATTTAAATGACATTTTATCCATGAACTATTCTTTCAGGAGGAACTTTCAGTAAAGTTACTGGAGTTTTTGGAATCTCCACATCCTACCACAGATACTTTGCTTTCTGATAAGGAACAGGTCAAGAAATTTAGATTACTTCTCTTTCCTTTCTTTCTTTTGTTCTTTATTTTTTTGTTTTTTTTTTTAAACTTTTGGGTGGTGGTGGTGGTGGTTGTAGTAATAAAGTAAATTGTCCACGTAGACTATGTAGTTGCCAATGTCTGAGTCGTTGCTGAAATTTGTTGATGCTTGTCTTTATCCCAGAAAGGTAAAAAGCGAAAGGGGAAAGTCGCAGCAAGCAAAACTGCAAGTTCTGGAGAGGCATCTGAAGAATCATCCATCATGGTTTGTTTTCTTTTCTTTTTCCTTATAATATTCTTCAGTGCGACTATTCCCTCGTAAGTCGTTGGTAGAACAGTGCCGTTAGTGATGATTTGATACTTTTTTTCCTGGAAATTGTTGGGAATTGATCACACGTTTAATAGCCAAAATTTGGTAGCTTGTGTTATATGCCATATTGTTTTCCAAGGAAACATTCCCACTCTTGTAGCTTCCATTAGTTTGGTGGTAAATTATTGGATTTTTTAAGACAAAAAATGATAGACCACCCCTCTAAACTCGATTACACTTCAATTTCTTTTAACAGATTATACCACTAATTAATGGTACCAACTAGGGTGCTCTCATAGCTGCATTACTGGTCTGTTTGGTTTTGAACTTGGTGGGTAATTTGTCTCTTGATGTTTTTAAACGATTTTGAACTTGTGTTGACTTTGTTTTTTCCTCTGTTGTGTGGGTGCGATGGGGGGAGGGGGGGTCATTATTCACATGGTAGTCCACTGTGTTTTTTTTTAGACTTTACATCCTTTTGGCAATTATATTATCATACTTTCTGAAACTGGGGTTATTATTGTTACCTTTCTGTAGTTGATCAGCTGATTCTCTATCTGGTACCCTTTTGTTTCTTTCGCATTAAATTAAGGCCCAGACCCCTGATTGGCAACTAGCTTAGAAGCTAGATTTTTTTGCGTTTTTAGCCAAAAAAACTAAATTGGGTTCAAAGTAGGTTAGGTTGTTTGGTAAATTAACTTTTAAGGTAGTTTTTTTTGAAGTTGGTTGATTGAGTAAAAAGTTGGACTTTTTGCATTTTTGTTTAAATTGGACACTTTTGCCCTTCCATATAATTAAAAATAACAACTACATGTAGTTGGTAGTGGTGGTAAATAAGTTATGAATAATAGACATTATTGTTTTTTAAAATGTGGTGGGAATTTGAATTGAGTATTTTAAGAATTAGTGTTTTGATTTGATTTGATTTTTTGGCTTTTTAGCTTTTTTGTATTTTGCCAAAAGGGCTATGTTGGCTTTTTGGCGTTTTTAGCCAAAAAGCAAGGGTTGCCAATTAGGGGCTAAGTTACTTTTGTAGATTTTGCACTGGCCATTTGCAGGTCTAGATTAGGATAGTAATGTGTTTCTCATAGGTTTTTTTTTTTTTTCTGGTCTTTGTATCATACCAAGAGTTTGCTTTGCCACATTTTTTTTCCTTCTTGAAAAGTAGCTTTGGTCTAGAATTTTAGCAAATTGTTAAGATGGTTGTTGGCCTTCCAGCATTGTCATCCACTTTTTCTTCTAACATTTGTTTATTCATCAAGCTTTAGGTTTCTTGTTATTTTTTGAACAACAATTGTAATTGAACCGTGTCGGTAGCTTCATATCTTGGCAAGAAATTCTAAAATATGCATTAATTGAGGACTGTTTCAACATGTGAATATTGGAATCTATGTTTGCATGGACTCTTCTAAATTTGTGAAATACAAGTATCGTTTTCGGTTGGGGTATGGTACAAATATCCACCTTTCTTCTTGCTTGCGTTTTCTATTTGCAAAAGAGAAAAATACAGGGGGAGTGATTTTCTGAGAACAGTCTGCCTTAGAAAGAGCTGCATTTTCATAATTGTGGGATTTTCTCTCGTTGTTGTGTGATCAACTCTCTCTCTCTCTCTCTCTCTCCCCCATTTTTTTTGCTTTGATTTGTTTAATTTATTCTCTTTTAACATTTGCTTATTAAACAAATTCTTTTTAACATCCAGAAACATAAGCGAACCCCTCGAGTTGGGGAGAAGCGCAAGCATTCTTCCAAAACTGAGGAGGAAGAAATGGACAATAAAGTAGAACCTTCAAACGCAGAAAATGGGTCTCAAGATGATGATGCAATGGATAAAGTTCGAAAGGAAGAGAGTGATGAGGAGGGGAGTAGGTCTGAAGAAGTGGAAGAAGAAGATGGCCCAAAGGAGCAGACTCCCATTGAAAAAAAATCATCCAAAAGGAATGTTAAGAAGGATACTGGGGATAAAAGTAGTACGAAATCTAAATCTGCCAGAAAGGGTATCCCTGCAAAATCTGCCAAAACTCCTTCAAAATCTTCTAAGAAATCTTCCAGTTTAGCTTTGAAGAAAGGTGCTAGTGATACGGATGTCGCTTCTGGATCAGCTTCTAAACCCAAGGTCTCTGCAAGTAAAAAGCAAAAGGTCGAAAAGGGAAGTGAGGACCAAAATATCTCTGCCAAGGAGAAAGCAACAAGCAAGAAACAGCGAAACAAGTCTTCTTCAACTATATCAGCAAAGGATCAAGGTGCATAGCTTTCCGTTTATTCTTTGATTATACTCATGCCTGAATTTTGACACTAAAGTCTGCGAATAAATGTTTTAATCGTGAAGTTTTTCACACTTAAAGTTTTCAAGAAAATCTTCTTCGATTTCTGTTTTGGACACTAATGTCTGCCTGAGTTTAGGCTTTGTGTATCATATAAAAATTGTGTTTGGTGCTTGGTTGTTCCAGAAATTGGTAATGGGTCGATGATAGGCTCTACCATTACTTTTGTGACTTAGTTACATGCTGACAGATGTCGGATATTTAAGTTTTGAAGTTGTTTTACCTACTTAACCAACAGCTGATGTATCCCTAACCAAGCCAAACTATGCGGTGTGTTCCAATAATTTGGAGTTAGCTATATGAATTCTTTTTTTGTATTTGGCTCTATCCAAGTTATATGTTCAATTAAATTTTATAAGAGCATATCATTTTTTTACTGCATCAATTATGTCAATTTAGGGTTTTTCCTCCGTTTAGGATTTCCATTAATAGTAATCCTATGCTTCCTAACAGTCTTCGTTGTATGTGACTAAATCAACCTAGTCATTTTATTTTTAATTCATCTTTAATTAACATTACCACTATTATCTTATGAATATTTGATTATTAATTTTGCGTCTCTCCTAGTCTTACCACGCATCTATCTTAGCTTCTTCATATCAGTCAATTACGCTTATTTTACTTGTGTCATTTCTTATTTCCCAACACTCTTTTATATGACATTGCTAAGATTATAGTTGTTCTTAAAAAATTTCTTCTGAAAAATCGTAGTTGGTATAGATTGCGCCTAGAGGGGGGTGAATAGGTCAATATTCAGAAAATAAGAATTTGAATAAACATACCCGTAAAAACTGAAAATAAATAAGGCACAAAGATTTACGTAGAAACCTCAAGGAGCTAACTCTCAAAGGACAAAAATGACGACCCCTAACAACCCAAACAATTCACTATTGTATCAAAAAATACAAAAAGTTTTAGATGTAAGGACTTACAACCCGACAATAGTCAACCTAACTTCGAAGCTCTTCCACAAACACTTCTCATACTTGATTTCTATGCTCTAGTGGCTCTATAACCTCGTCAGCCTCCTTTGACCAATAGTGGTCCACGAGAATCGCCTTCTCGATCTCCGTCTAAGATAACTCTGCAAACTGATACCAATGGAGAAAGAACTATTATTAAAAATAATTAAGAGGCTTAATTACTAATGATATGTTACGTAATATAAGAGACCAAAACCCTAAGAAACCTGTTTACCAAAAACAAACTTTCTTTGTCGAGATCGACAGGAAATTCGATATCAAACGATTGTGCTGGGGTCCTTTTGCCTTGTTTTAGGACTTCGCCAAAAAAATAATAGAAAATGCGATGACAAGCAATAAAAACAAATTTTTATTACTTGGATGGAGAACCGCTTACAAGAACTACAAACTACTCTTATGAACTGGAATAAAAATTATAAGGAAAGTAAATAAAAGATAAAAGAAAAACAGGCGGTTTGCCAGATTGTGTGTGTCCTCAATCAATTACAATCAGCATATTTATAAATCTATTTTAACAACTGCTAGCAACTTCCAATAACTACTTCGTCGTGTTGAAATGCCACGTGTTGCCTGCAATTCTTAAAATAGTTTCAAACCTAGAACTGCCACTTGTTAGTTTTGTCCGGACGTGCCTTTTAACTGCTTTGAGAACGTGTGACCACTTGCAGCGGTTATCCCCTGATTAGAAGCAGCGTGTGCTTTGCTTTCCTTGCTATTACGTTCATTGCCACGTGGATTCCTTCTTGAATAGGTTATCAAAAATACCATTTTAGACAAGTAATGTCGTTTTGCAATCCAGGGATTAAATTCGATAAGGACCATTCGATGGGAACTGCTTTACAAACCTTAAAAAGCTTCCAACAACTGCTTTATTATTCGATGGGTTACTTAATTTTATATTCCTTGATAGGCTATTTAACCATTGTCGTCATAATTAATAAAATATGGTATAAACAAGTGCCCTCCTCATTGGTTGGGTTTGAGTCCTTTTAAGCCCAATTAATGAGTTTCATTTAATGACTCGTATTCACACTTAATTATCAAAACGGCAGTATTTAAAGCAGGCTCTGAAAAAGGCGCAGTTTTTGAATGAACGTGCGTAGAATCCTTAACGTCATTCTGCTTCTTTCTGCTTACAACTTCCTCTGCTTTGAACCTCTCGAACTTCTGTTGCCATGGCTCCTAAAAAAAATCCTAAACCTTCATCTGAGGTTTCTGTTACTAGGAATTTCCACAAGAATTGAAAGATTTTGCCGATGAGCAAGGAAATCATGAAATCCTGATTTCGAGCCCTAATTCTAGTTCAAATTACATTCTGGGCCCTATTTCTAAGCCGAAGATGCATGAATCTTTTTCTTCTAGCTATCCTTTGGCCCCTAATGAACTCTTCCTCCTTCATCGTCCTCATTTAAATTGGATAAAATGGGAGGGTCTGGCACCTCTTCGTACTTGGATTAACCCTAGGGCTGACTGGAGCAATTGGGTTTCTCGTATGGAATTGTACATTGGGAAATATTGGGACACTTTGGCAATCAGAGAGACCATTAAGCTCTCGATATATACCCTTGACATGAACAAATGGGTAATTGGTGCCGCTGTTTGTTTTTTGTCCACATCACGCAATGCGATGTTGTTGCTTTGTGGATTTCTTTCTTCTACAATTTTGGACGTCGTTCACCTTACTAGCCTTCCATCGATGGGCCTAGAGGTGAGTGCATTGTTAGTCTCTGATCCCACTGAAGAAGAATTCATAAAGGCTTCAGGGATGGGATATTCAGAGGTCCTGAAAATTTATAATATTCCTTCCTCTGTTTCTCCCTCTTTCAAAGAAATTGTATTGTTTTATCTTTTTTGGTTTTGTCGCTTTTTTCTAGCTATTCCTGGTATCAAAGTGACCAGAGAATATCTTCCTATTGCCATTTGTCTGGCACAGCGTAAAAAGCTTGCTTTGGCCCCCTTCGTGTTAGGCACCTTATACAAAAGTTTGTTCACTTTTGTTGAAAAAGGAATCTCTGATAGTTGTGGAGGTCCTTTTTGGCTTTTCCAAGTATGGTTATATGCCTATTTTACTCAATTTGATCTAAAGGTTTAAAACCACTCTTGGTGATCCCTGCCTTAGCTATGCCAAATACTTTCTATCTCGGTATTCTGATCACATGAGATATTCTTTCGAATATTACTTCTCAATCTTCTTTTCTTTGCCACCTATTAAGAGGCCAGAGGAATTCCGACCTTTCCACTAATTTCAATTTTCTTCCTCTCGTTTAACTTTTCTTCAAGGATCCTTCTCCACCTCTATCTGAATATGACATTGTCCGTCGAGAAAGATTCTGGGCTAGTGTCTTTAACCCCTCGATATATTTTGACTGGCAGTTCCATCACTTCCACCAGATTTTGCAATTGCAGTTTTGAGAATTACTCCCCCAGTCAATGTGCAAGGCAATTTGAACTTAATTCAGGGAGTTCCATTACCTTTCATGCATCCATTAATTCATGGGCAGAGCTTCGATAAGGGAGGTAGAAGTGGCTACCTCTATTCAAAACGACTATTTACAAAGGTTACTTGCCTTCAGATTTTTAGAATTTCGGCCTTTGACTTTGACTACACCAGCTTTTGACTCTTGGTGGTCTATTATTTTTTCCACCATATTTGTTTCTTCAAAAGATCTCTATCAAGCTCGATTATCATATTAGAATCGACAAGGCCGCCTTGATGCTTCAGTTCAAGGTAATGACTTGAACTATTTTCATTAGTATTTATTGTTATTTCTTTAATCTTAACATTGATCTTCCACAACCTTAGATATTGAAATCCCAGCCGTTGCTATCCTCGTATCCTATGCACCTGTCGAAGGGTTTTAGACACACTCTTTGCAGGGTTCGGACTCAGATACCTCTTTTGATGATCAAACTTTGGCTGATAGGTTGAAGTCATCCCTTTTTTAAGCAAGCTCGAAAGACGAAGGTAAAGAGATATTTGTTTATACAAAAAAGAAAAAGGTTCCCTCTAAGACCCCTGCTGATGGGCTTATGAGAAATGCTTTTACAGCTCATGTTGCCTCAAAAGAGAGAGAGACTAAGAGAGAAGAAGAGGATAGGAGAAAGAAAGAGAGAGAAAAAGAAAGCAGAAGAAGAAGAGAAGAGAAGAAAAAAGAGGAGAATTGAAAGAAGTTGGAAGAAGATGAAAGAAGAAAAGAAGATTGAAGAAGAACCAAAGAGAAAGGAAAAGGAAAGGGAAGAAGCCAAGAAAAAGAAAGAAAACGAAGCAACGAAAAAGAAGAAAGAAGAGGAAGAACAGTGAAAGAGGAAAGAAGAGAAAAAGAGAGGGAACAAGAAGAACCACGAAAATTGAAAGAAGCAGAGGAGAAAAAGAAAATGGAAGAAGCAAAGAAAGAAAGAGAAAAACGGAAGAAAGTGGAAGAGCAACTACGAAAAAATGACAGACTGAGAAGGTTGAAGAGAGGAGAAATTAAAGAAAAGAATAGAAGGAAAGAGGATTGCTAAGAAAAGACAGGAAGAAGAAGAGAGAGAATAAAGAAAATGAACACGAAAAAAAGCCATCGAAAGACCAAAATCGTGAGGGCTTTTTAAGTCTTTTTCCTGATGGAGAAGTCCCTTTCTTTGATCAGGTTAACAGAGTTTTGGCTACCGTATTCAAGCGTGGAGGGAAAAAGATCATGGTGCTCTATCCAAAGGTAAATTTATTTTCTGTTGTACCCTTGTTTAATTCTATCGACAGTTCTTATTCCCTTTTTATTTCAGTCACGTGATCCCAACTATGTTCCCATATTTGCTGCTGATGCTGAGGATCAAACGATGGAATCCAGCACCGCATCGACTTTTTCTGTCGAAGTTGTGAATCTCTTCGAGGCATCGCGAGAGGATGCAGAATCCCCCATGGAAATTCAAACAGACGGGCCTTTCGTTCCTATAACAACCACTAAGGCTCCTCCTGTTGGACCAGTTCAAGATACTATGTCTGCGGCTCCACCAACAGCAGCAAACATTTCGATTGCTGAGCCGATAGACGAACTCGTAACAAACATGATGGCTGCTGAGGATCAACAAGAGTTAGATCAATCGAGTGATCATCCCCAGACTCCATCTCCTTTGGTTAGCAACATGCAACCATTAGACTCATTGTCTCATACAGAGAAAGTAAGGTGCTTCCCTCTAGGTCAATTAATACTAGGATTTTCTTTACTAGTTGCTGACTTCTCTTTTACATAGGTTAATGCATCTGGCATTCAGGAGGATACTAATACAGAGGATGTGTTGGATGCTCTTCTTAGCCGTATGGAGAGTTTTACTAGCTCCATGGCTAATGTATCCGGTACTCCTCCTAAAGCCTCTGTTGATCCATCGATTGAGCAAGAGCTGTATCATTTTTATACTCTGCTCGCTTTTCCGTTCGAGGAACTAGTATCTTCGAAGGCCCAGGAGTTGTCCTCATACATTAACAAACTATCAGTTGCTGCCAAAGTCATTTTCAGCCCCGAGCAAAAGGCCAAATTGTCTGTGATGGCCACTGAACTTTCTAGTAAAATAGCTCTAGCCCAATACCACCAAGAGACCATTCGCGCAAGACATGCCTACATCGAATCTATGAAGGCTGTCTCTGCTTCAATCTCTGTCAACCGTGGAAAAGCTCTTCAGATCAAATAGAAAGACCACCAACTTCAAGAAGAAGAACATCAACTAGAGACAAGACTTGAGCAGGTATGCCTTGCCAGGCATGCCTTGAAGTTAGGAAAATAATTCTTGATCCAAAAAACAGAAAGTCTTCTTTCTCAAGGAGAAAATAGCTCGGTCAAGGTCTAAGCTGCTTTGAATGACATAAGCCAATCACAGTTTAAATTTAAGGCCTTGGTTGTCGAATGGGACTTATTTAAAGCTTCGTTTCCTGCTGTATAGCTCTTTTGTCAAATCTTTTGTAAAAAACAAGGTTTTACATCATCGAAGTATTTTAGTTAATGTTCTTTCATTGATTCCCACATCGTTGGATAGTATTTCTTCAAGAATTTTCCATTAATAGATCTTTTATGTGGTTCTCCATCAAGAGGCTTTAAATGGTATGCTCCTTCTGATAATATTTTAAATACTCGAAAATGTCTTTCCCAATTTGGTGACCATTTACCAAATTCAAGATTGTTATGCCCTAGAGGTAATACAGTCTTTCAGACTAAATCTGCCTTTACCAATTATTTACTTCTTACTTTTTCATTAAAATCCCTTTCAATTTTCTTTTTCTGTGCTTGTATGCAAGTTGGTGCTTGTAATCTACTTTCTTCTAGATCTTCAAACTCTACATGCATTGCCTCATAATACTGACCAGTGGGCAATTCATCATGTTGAGTTAATCGTTGTGATCGAACTGTTACCTCCATAGGTAAAACAGCCGAGTGTCCATACACCAATTCAAATAGGGTAGTTTAGATACTATCTCTTTTCTAAGTTCGATAAGCCCAAAGTACCTTTAAAAATTGAAAGTAATTCGTGTCACTTCTTGGATTATCTCCGATAACTTTTGCCAAGGTTACCTTAATGATATTGTTGGTAGCTTCGGTTTGCCCATTTGCCTTGACATAATAGGGTGTGGAATTGATAATTTGAATCCCATAATCCTGAGCAAATTCTTTTATTTTGCTACCATTAAACACAGTCCCTTGGTCCACAGTTATTGATTGTGGCAATCCAAATCGATGGACTGTATGTTCTTTTATGAATCGGATGACACTTTGTTGTCTCACATTTTTCATGGGGACTGCTTCAGCCCATTTGGTGAAATAATCTGTTACCCCTAGGATATAGTCGTGTTGCTGAGAAGATGGTGGATGAATTTAACCTATCAAATCCATGGCCCATCCTCTAAATGGCCAAGGTTTCACGACGGAGTGTAATTGTAATGCTGGACTCTCTGAATAGGTCCATGCTTCTGACAATCTTAACATCCTTTAGCATAAAATATGCAATCTTTTCTAATCGATGGCCAATAATATAATTAACTATTTCATTTTTTCTCCAGCTTGGTGAGATCCACAAATACCTTCATGTACTTCAGCCATTATTTTCATGGCTTCAAATTGGCCTACACATAAAAGCAATAAATCATCTGAAGACCTTCGAAATAGATTATCCTCTAATAATATATAATTCACCGCTTGAAACTTTGTAGTTCTATCAACTATAATTGATGGATTCTGTAAGAACTTTTTTATTTCAGTTCTCCAGTCATTTTTTGTTGAATCATTGTGAAAAACTTCTAGGGGTGTTGTCTTTTCTTGTTGTGAAGATGATCATTCTCTTTTTTGTATTCTTATTAGCTTTTCATCTTGTCCTTTTGGAATTTTTATTCCAGAAGCTAATTGTGCCATTTCATTAGCATCACTATTCTTTAATCTTAGGATACGTTCAAACTGAACTTCTATAAAGCTCACTGTCAATCTCTTGACTTTATTCAGATATTTAATCAAGATCTTATTGTGACATTGGTAACTTCCTATCACTTGTCGAATGACTAACTGTGAATCGTTAATAACTTTTAAATGAGTTATTTGGAATTCCAATGGTAATTCAAGTCCTATAATCAATGCTTTGTATTCAGCTTGATTGTTCGAAAGGACTTGCTCATTTAATTGGAAAGCAAACTGGTACATCTTTCCTTTAGGTGAAACAAGGACTGCTTGCCCCCACACCTTGTTTTGTTCTTGACCCGTTGAACATTAATTTTCAGAATACTTCTAAACAATTAATTTTGAATAGGTCTCTTTCCAGCATTATATTTGGGTGATCTGCTAAGAAATCAGCCAATGCTTGACCTTTTATTGCCTTTTGAGGAGCATATATGAAATTATATTCTATTAAGTCAATGATCCATTTTTCTTGTTTGCCTCTTAACATAGGCTTAGACAACATATATTTAATCACGTCTGTTTGGGCAACAACATATACCGTCGATGGTAAAAGATAATGCCTTAATTTTACCGCAGATATAATGCAAGGCACAATTTCTCCACTGATGTATATCTTATTTCAGTATCATGCAGTTTTCTACTTAAATAGTAAAAATTGCTTGCTCATGTCCTTGTTTATTGTTTTGAGCTAACAAACTACATATAGATTGTTCATTAGCAGATATATATAACTTGAAAGGCTGACCTAGAGTTGGTGGCATCAACACAGGTGGTTTACTTAGATATACTTCCAAATTATCGAATGCCATCTGATGTTCTTGCTCCCATTTAAACTCAGCTCCTTCTTTCAATCTTATTAGAGGAGAAAAGGCCAAGGTTTTTCCTGCCAGGTTTGATATGAACCTTCGAAGGAAATTTATTTGTCCTAAAAACCTTTACAACTCTTTCTTAGTTGAAGGTGGTTTGGCTTCTAGTATCGCATTAGTTTTATTCCGATCAATTTCTATTCCTCTTTTATGTACCAAAAAACCTAGAAAATTGCCTGCAGAAACTCTAAAGGCACATTTTAATGGATTCATTTTGAGTTTGTGATGTCTCATCCTTTCGAATACTTGTCGAAGGTATTCTAAATGCACCTCTTGTTGATGAGACTTGATCATAATATCATCTATGTACACTTACGTGATTTTTCCAATAAAATCATGAAAAATGGTATTCATTGCTCTTTGATAGGTGGTTCTAGCATTTTTTAACCCAAATGGCATGACAATCCATTCATAGGTTCCCAAAGCCCCTGGGTATCTAAATGCTGTTTTATGAGTATTCCCTGGAGCAATAAATATCTAGTTGTACCCTGCATGTCCATCCATAAAGGACAAAATTTCATTTTTGGCATCTGAATCTATTAATAGATCAGCTACAGGCATAGGGTACTCATCTTTCGGGCTTGTTGTGTTAAGATTTAGATAATCAATACAAACCTTCAATTTTTCGTTCTTTTTCATTACTGGGACTACATAGACAACCACTCAACGTATCTGGTTGTTCTAATGAATCTTGCTTTTAGTAGCCTTTCAATTTCTTCATTTATTAAAAGAACTACTTCATTACTCATTCTTCTGGGTGGTTGTTTGTAAGGCAGGAAATTAGGTTTAATAGGTAATCGGTGTTCTACCAAATTCCTATCTAATCTTGGCATTTTTTCGTATTTTCATACAAAACAATCTTTGTACTCGTTAAGAAGATTTATAAGTCCGCTTTTCATTTCATTACTTAACTCAGAACTTACATAAATAGGTATAGGATCTTGACAAGGTCCTAAGTTGACCTCATCTAACTTATCCTGCGCTTCTACATAAGCATCGTCTAATTTTACAGGTGCAGTTGTAAGTTCTTCTATCGACAAACCGTTACAATTACTTGGGCTGTCATCTAACACACACTCAGCTCAGTTACAATGGGAAGAGTTTTCTTCTAGCAGCTTCCTTTCAAGGAAAAACATATAGCCTCTGGAAAGTAGACTTTATTGTTTCCTCTTCTTTCATTTCCGTGTTACTATCCACTGATCCCTTTCTTTGTGTCTCCATAATCTTTGCTTTTTACCATAGGCCTTTTGATTATATTAGGCCTTGGAAAGTTCTGACTCGCTTCCTTTAAACCTTCTCGCATTACCTGCAATATCTGTTCCCCAAATAGACTTGTATTGTTAATCATATCGAGTGATGACCCTCCTTCAGGCTTGTACAAAGGAGTTTCGACATTGTTGGCCTCAACAAGAAATGGATTCTTGTCAGCTCAACATATTTCCATATCTTTTCCTCCTTCGTCATCTCTTTGTGTTAGAAAGATGAGAGCTTGGTGCAGAGATGATGGGACACATTCATTCGAATGTATCTAATCTCGACCTAAAAGCATGTTGTAATTTGAATATGAGTCAACCACAAAGAAAGTGGCATTCATCTTCCTTCCGCCAATTGATAGCCGCAATGCCAAAACACCTTGCGTTGATGGTGCTCCCCCAGCGAAGTTATGTATTGTAACCTCCGTCGACAACATCTCACTTTCCTTCTTACCCGACAACATCTCACTTTCCTTCTTACCCAATATTTTCAACATCCTTGATAGTGGAATATTTGCTACAGCTCTGATATCGATCAAAACTCTACCAATATCCTTATCATCGATGATGGCAGTAACGTACAGCGACTTCAAATGCCTTATCAAAGCCTCCTCTGGTGCTTGTATTACCACTTGAGACTTTCATGTCTAATCTTTTTCGATGCCTATGGTCTATGACAATGGCACTTCCTTTTCCATTTCCTCAATCATAACAGCGGCTTCTGACCTATCCTTGACGTCCCCATCGAGACTGACAGATTGGTTTGGTTTTGCCTGAAATACTTTTGGCAAATTCAAAATCATGTTACAATCGATGTTAAGCGATATTGATCCAAACTAGATCATTGCTTCAAGTTTCTCCCCAAATTCACTTGAATCATCCGAGTTCTGACTATGGCTTTTCTCTCCAGGTACAGGGTTTCTCTCTCGATTTTCGTCCATATCTGATGCCTTGACTAACTCTGGCTCATCATTAGGCAACATTAATTTTTTCACTTCTTTGAGTTTTCTTGCTAAAGCCTCTTTTGCTGTGTTTCTTTGCCCCCCAACCATTTGATCAGGCTGGTCGTACTTTGTTTAATTCTTTCTCTGGTTCACACCATATTTGGTGCTGGTTGAGAACGAGATGAACTTTTTGGATAATCTGGATGCGCATCTGGTAACATCCTAGCAGCAAATTTCCTTTACAGTCTTTGCTTTTGTGTGGTGGTTGTTGGAGTGTACCAACTTTCTGAAGACGGGAACTTTGGGTGTCTTGCTCTTTCCCATCGATCAATAGGTGGAACTGGAGGTCTAACCATTCTTCTTGACTTGTCGAAAGGCCTACCTTATCGAAACCCTTGCCAAGGTGTTGGTCTTCCATGAGGTCTTGGAGCTGGCCTTTTTCCATGATGCTTAATCTCCTGAGTTTCTGACAAACAAGGGACTATCGGATTTTCCTTAACGAGGAATGGTCCATCATTTGGTCTGTACATCTCTACCTCACACGGACCAAAGATCCCAGAGTCTGGTCCCTCATAAATCAGTTTTGCTCCGTTATAAATTTGTAGATCTCTTCCTCCCATCGTAGTGAAACGAAGGGCTGCTTCTAAAAAACATGTTTTTATCTCTTTCTCAGCTATTTCGATCTCAGCTTTTTGCACAGATCTTCGACATCTTATACGTATATATTTTTGCTCGGCATGATCTGGCATTTTAGCTTTGCCTTTGTCAGGCCTGGTGGGCTTTTCTTGCTGTGCAGTTCTGTCATGCACAATTACACTATGTAATTTCCTCACAACCTTTCCTAGATCGGCTGTGATCATATTGGTGTTTATCATCTCGGGGAATGATCGCTATCCACTTCCATAACTTTCTTTCTTTTTGCATACTGCAACATTCTTTTTTGAATTAAATCCTGTATAATATTTCAAAAAGTAATACAGTTGTTAGTGGAATGTCTAAAAGAGTTGTGCCATTTACAATATTCTTTACCCCCCCTTTCTGTATCAGGTGGGATTGAATGGCCACTTGACCGGGTAATGAATCTTTGTTTCATCATTTCATCGAACAGTTCGTCTGCTTTTGACAAGTCAAACGAGTACTGTCGAAGAGCTGATGATTGGTTCTTCTTGTTTGGTTGTGTTGATGGCATATTCAAAGGCTTTTCAATTTTTTATAATGTATCATATATAATTGGTGTTTTTCCAATTACTTGTGCCACATCTATCTTTACATCTCTTTCGACCTCTTGATAATAGGTCCCTAAGGCAGTAGATTTCCTTTGCATCTCTTTTTTTAACAAGCCTTCATATCTAGTAGCTCTTGAAGCTAATTCAAATAGGTCTTTAAACTCCATTCCTTCGAACTTTTTCCTTAGTTCGAAATCAAGCCTATTTTGATCTAATTTGACTACTTCAGTCTCAGGTAGGTACACATGACACCTGTTCCTGAGCCTTTTAAAACTACTGATAAATTGTTCGGTTGTTTCTTTCGAATTTTGCTTAATCTTGGCCAAATCGGCCATTGTTGCCTCTGGTTTAGTCCTGAAAAACTCAACATGGAACTGATCTTCCATTTCTTGCCATGTTTGAATCGAATTAGCAGAAAGGTTGATAAACCATGTAAATGTTATTTTGGTCAGTGAATGCGGGAATAATTTCATTTTAAGGTAATCGTTTCCACCTACCTCTCCACATTGTAAAGTGAACCGGCCAATGTGTTCAATGGTTGATTGACTTTCTTCTCCCGAAAACAAAGTGAATTTAGGTATCTTGTAATTTCTTGAAAAGCCTAAATTATCCACCCAATTAGGATATGGCTTTCGAAACATAGGTCTCTCAGTCATTCGAAAGGCAAGACTGTATAAATTTTGCACAATTTTCGCAATTTGTTCCCTATTAGGCATGAATTGGTGACCAATCATAGGGTTAACATTCATTGGTTGCTCAACCTGAAGGATAGGTTGTTCAAACCCTGAATGGATCCACCACTGGTGGATTTAGGTAAACTGGGTCTGCCACATGTGGAGTCAAATAAGTCCCTATTGAAGGTTTGCTGGAATTAGAGGGTCTATAACCTTGTGGGCTTGACCCTACAGGGTTTCGTGGTTCATAAACG